>ML208438.1:0-75904 GCA_004369065.1 Pluteus cervinus
TGTGTGTTACTCACATCCTCAATCAAGCAAGGGTGGTGGTGTTGCACACAAGGCACACTTTGAAAACCTCCTTCCTTATTTGAGGGCAATTGATCAGTCTCTTCCAACTCCAAAAAAAGTAACTTATATTGGTCATATTGATCCTGACAAAATTGAACTCTATCCTATTCAAAAGGGCTTTATCCATGCTGATATCCCCTTGTCACATCTTGTGGAGTTTCTTACAAGGCAAGCTGTTATTGATATTGCTAAATTACATGGTTTGGCAATTGGCAGCCATACAAATAAGAAGCATCTGCTGACATATTTCACTGAACATACTGCTTGTTTTGCATGCCTTCATTTTATGACTGTGTTCAAAACTGATCAAGTCATCAGGTCTGACTTTGCATCAACACCTGACTATGTTCCTTATCCACCTCAACCTTTGAGCCAGACATTGGTAGATAAGGTTGTCACTGACTTTTGTCATTCTATAAGCCCTGCAAGCATTGAGGAAGCTGGTTGTGCTGTTTGTGGTGAACTTCATCTTCTCACTGAGATGCAGCCAAGGAAAAATCTGAAAGGCCATCTTAAGTGTTTAGAAGTTGATGGTATATCTAGAGTGGAGAGGCTAGATGAAGATGACCCTATTGAAGAGATTAAAGGCCCTATAATTGATTATGATTGTGACTACATTTGCTTACATTGTAGAGAAGCCTTATACAAAGGCAGAATGCCAAAGCTTGCTCTGGCAAATGGACTGTGGATTGGTAAAGTTCCTGAGATTCTGCAAGAACTTTCATTCATGGAGAAATTACTCATCTCTAGAATAAGATTAAATTGCTGCTTTGTTAGAGTATCTTCTGGCTTTAGAAAGATGGTATCTCATGTAATTGCTTTTCAGGCACCTACTGTCAAAGTTTATAACAAGCTTCCTCCATCTGTAGAAGATATGGATGAAGTATTATCTATTCTTTTTACTGGCCCAATTCAACCAACTGAAAAGGACTTTGCAAGAACCCCTTTACTAGTAAGAAGAAACAAAGTGATTGAAGCCTTGGAGTGGCTTAAGCTCAATCACAGAGACTATGATGACATTGAAATATCTCTAGACAATATAGCTCAATATCCTGAAGATATTCCACCTGTTACTGTTATATATAAGTACTCTGAATCCAATAAGATTCCTGAGAGCCAAGACCTCATCAACATTGATGAGGAAGATGGTGTGGATGCTGGACCCTGTCCCTTTGCAGTTCATGGTTTGTCTGGTGAAGCTATGGCCAACAAAACAACTGAAGAATTGAAAAGCATTGCACTCAAGCACATGAATGCTGGTGGAAAAATGTTGGCTGTAGGCCACAGCTCTGATCCACAGAATATTTATCATAACCCAAGGTTGTATCCTCAGATGTTTCCTTGGCTGTTTCCTTATGGTTATGGAGGTATAGGTACTACAAAGTCTGAGGGTGATGATGATGACTCCAAGTCATCAGAAAGAAGTATAAGGATTTCAGAAGAAGAACACAAGAGACATCTCTTGATGTATCATGACAAAAGATTCCAGACTGACATATACTTTCCCTTTGTGGCTTTCAGCCATGAGCAAATCAAAGCTGCTACAACAGGTGGTTTTCTTGCCACTGAAAGAGGAAACTTCAACCAGATCTCTGAAAGACTATTGAGCTTGAACCCTACTGTTCTGAATTCCTTGTCTAACAGACTAGCAGCAGGTGAAATCATTCATGCTGAAACTGAGGAAGAACACCAGTGTTACCAGGTTATTAGAGATCTAGATCATGTTGGAGGTCATGTCCAGGGTTCCACAACCAGTAAAAAATACATGAGAAATGAAATTTGGTCATTAATTGCAGCCAAAGGGGCTCCTTCATGGTTCATCACCTTGTCTCCAGCTGATGTCAAACATCCTATTTGCATTTACTATGCTGATAAAAAGCAATCATTTGATCCCAAAATCCTGGGACACAATGAAAGATTCAGAATTGTAACTCAGAACCCTGTGGCTGCTGCTAGATTCTTTCATCTCATGGTTACTCTCTTCATACAACATGTACTTGGTGTGGGAACTGACCATCTTGGTATTTATGGTCAAACAGTTGCATATTATGGAACAGTTGAACAGCAAGGAAGACTAACATTGCACTTGCACCTTCTTCTTTGGATCCTTTGCAATCTCACCTATCAAGAGATCAGGGATAAGCTGCAAGACAAAGATGGTGTATTTCAAAAGAAGCTAATAGAGTACTTGGAAAGTGTTCATGTAGGAGAGTTTCAAACTGGTACCCAAGAGCAAGTTGTAGAAAGAGCTGCAGAAGAAGAAAGACTTAGACCTGCAAATTCAGAAGATCCATACCTCAACCCTATTGAAACTTTGCCTCTGCCACCTCCTGAAAAGTGTTCTGTGAATTGTGGCACTTGTGACTTATGTCAGAGCTATAATACCTGGTATTCATGTTATGTAACCATGACAGATGATATTATTTCTAAGTCAAACATTCATAAGTGTGGTTCTACTATTAACAAAGATGGTACCCAGAACAAAGGCAAACAGTATACTGGTTGTATGGATAACAAATGGGGAAAGTGTAGAGCCAGATTTCCAAGAATTATTGTAGAAAAGAGTTATGTGGATGATGAAAGCAAAGGCTTGATCTTGAAAAAGAAAGAAGAATGGATAAACACTTATACTCCAGTGCTTTCTTATCTATTCAGATGTAACACTGATGTGACTAGTCTCAAGTCTGGTACAGCTGCCAATGGCATTGTTAGATATGCAACTGATTATGTTACAAAAAGCTCTTTGAAAACTAGAGTTATCTTTGAAACAATCAGATCCATGTTTGAAAGACATAATGAACTAATAACTGGAGATGAAACAAGACAAAACAGTGCTAGAATGCTTATGACCAAGATTGTCAATCAGTTAACTTCTAAAATGGAGATTGGATCTCCTATGGCATCATTGTATCTACTAGGGAACCCAGATCATTATACCAGTCATGCTTTCAAAGTATTTTACTGGAAAAGCTTTGTTATTGAAGTCAGTAAAGCCTGGCCAGAAGAGCAGCAGGAAGAAGACACTGAGTCATTTCTCAAAGAGAAAGTAACTTTGTTCAAGAAGGGTTCTAAAATCCTGGGACTGTCACCAGTAAATGATTATGTGTTTAGACCAAAGGAACTTGAGCAGTTGTGTCTGTATGATTTTGTTGCACAGTGTACCAGAGTTGCTTCTCCAGACAAATCTAAAGAAGGAAATGGAGGGAGAAAGCTCAAAGGTGAAAAAACACCTTTTGAGCTTGATTTATGTAAGTCAAACTTAGAAATGGACAACCTAACTGTTGTAGAAGATCTCACTGAAACTTTGTATCCATTTATTAAAGAGCATCCCTTTTGCAAATCCCAGATGATTAGACTTCTTCCATCTGAAAAACATCAAATTCCCAATTTTGTTGGTGCAACACTGCCTAGAAAAGACCAGGGTGATAGAGAGTATTATTGCAAAACAATGCTTACTTTGTTCAAACCTTGGAGAACTGGCAAACACCTCAAAGCTGTCAATGAAACTTGGGATGATGCATTTAGCAACCATACATTCAATGAACACCAGAAGCAGTTATTGAAAAATTTTCATATTAGATATGAATGTCTGGATGCTAATGATGACTACTTTGCCCAGCTCAGATCAGGAGGTACTACCATGCCAATAGGTGAAGTTATGGATGACTCTGTATATGATGAAACAAACTATCATTGGGATATCCCAGAACAAGGAGAGTTATCTGAAGAGGAGTTTTTGAAGTATCTCCATGTTCTGGCAGAAAATGAGAAGTTGAATAAGACCTATTTGCGACAACAAATTGTGTTATCATTGATAAAAGCTGTTATGTCAGATGGGGAGGATGGAACAGGCTGGTCAGTGGCTGATTCTACCTTGCTGCCTGATGATGTAGACATTACTTCTCAACCCATTGCTTTTAAGAAAAGCTGGAGGGATGTAGTAGCTGCACAAAGAAAATATGTTCTAGATCAAAGAATGAAGTCTATGGCTCAAGCAATGAAGAAGTCTGGTGGAATTTTCAACTTAGATGGCAATGTCAATACAGTCAAGATTGTGGACAAATCTTATCTCGAGAAGAAATTCTTTTCTGAAGAGTATCATGAAAAATCAGATAGTATTGTTCAGAAATTTAGCCTGAATACTGAACAAGAAAGAGCCTTTAAAATTGTATCCAATCATGCAATAAGTCCTTATGCCTCTCAACTAAGAATGTACTTGGGTGGAATGGGTGGTACTGGAAAAACACAAGTTATTAAAGCACTTATTGCCTTCTTTACACTTCTAAATAGACAGCATGAATTCTTTTTGGTAGCTCCAACTGGTACTGCTGCAGCTCTGATTGGAGGTTCCACTTATCATTATGCTTTAGGCATCAATGAACAGTCTGGAGCTGACACACTTTCAGGGAAACAGAGAGCACAGCTTCTGTCAAGGCTTCAGGGTGTCAAGTATCTGTTTTTGGATGAAGTTTCCATGCTATCATGTAAAGATTTATGTAAAATATCTGAGAGAATGGCAGATGCCAAATCTAATTCAGATGATCCTTTTGGAGGTATGAATATGGTCTTTGCTGGTGACTTTGCCCAATTGCCTCCAGTTTCTGGTGGTGAGGGTGGAGCATTGTATACAAGAAGCTTTTACCATGCAGCTACTAAATTGCATGAACAGAGAAAGGCTCTGGGCAAAGGTTTGTGGCATCAAGTTACCACAGTGGTTATTTTGAGACAAAACATGAGGCAAGCAACCCAGTCTCCTGAAGATGCAAAGTTTAGAACTGCTCTGGTAAATATGAGGTACAAGGCCTGCACAGATGATGATATAGCCTTTTTGAAGTCCAAGAGACATCACAAAGCTCAACCCAATGGTCCTAAAATTACAGACAAGAAATTTAGAAATGTTTCCATTATTACTTCTTGGAATTTATCTAAAGATGGTATCAATGATTTAGGTAGTAAAAGATTTGCCTTGGAAACTGGACAGGAATTGGTTGATTTCTACTCTGAAGATGTGCTTTATGTACCAGATTTAGAAAAGATGAAGCCTAAACAGAGAAAAAAGTATAAGCCAGCAAAGGCCATGCCACCACATGTTCAAGATGCATTATGGACACAACCAGTTAGTGCCTGCAAAGAACGTGTTGCTGGTTGCTTGTCTCTTTGTATTGGTATGCCTGTTATAATAAGAACCAACTTGGCTACTGAGCTTTGTATCACAAAGGGGCAAGAAGGTTTTGTGTATAATTGGATTGAGGGCACAGGGTCTAAAGGCCAGAGAATTCTACAGGTTTTGTTTGTCAAGCTTGCAAATCCTCCCCAGACTGTTCAATTTGATGGTTTGCCTGTAAATGTGGTGCCTGTATACAAAACAACAGAAAGATGTATGGTGAACCTTCCAAAGGGCTCTGATGTTTCTATTTCCAGAACTCAGGTTCAAGTTTTAGTTGGTTTTTCAATGACTGATTATGCTTCTCAAGGAAAAACAAGACCATATAATCCAGTACATATTGAAAATAGTAGAACACATCAACATATCTATACAGCTCTTTCCAGAGGTTGCTCTGCAGATGGTACTCTTATTTTGGGTGATTTCTCTGAGAAAAAAATCACTGGAGGGATAGATGGAGCATTGAGACAAGAGTTCAGAGAATTGGAAATGCTTGACTTGATTACTTTGCTAAATTATGAGGGTGTACTTCCATCTAATGTGATTACTGGGGTTAGAAATTCTACTATTGCTAATTTCTTGTCCAAATGTCCAAAACAACAAATTCCAGACTATATTCACCACACTATAAGTTGGTCCAGAAAAGATCCTTTCAAGCTGACTTCTCCTGCTGACCTTCCTTGGTTACTTTCTAAGAAGAGAAAGCATGTAGATGATGATGATGAGCCTGAGAAAGACAATGCAGAGAAAGGTAATAAAAGTAAAAAGCAAAAAACAGATAAGGATTCATCACAAAATTGTGATCTTGACATTCAAATGGCAGAGTCTGATGATGAAGATGTTGATATGGAGGCCCCTGTCATTCCATTTGTACCTTTGGGCACTCAATGGAACAACAACAGTTGTGCATATGACAGTATTGTAACTGTACTTTATAATATATGGAAATCAAACCCAGTATATTGGAAACCCACTTTTGACTTATATTCTTTGGATAATCCCTATCTGTCTTCTCTGAGTGATGATTTTGATAGTGTCTCAAATCTTCAGATGTCTTTGTCAAGAGCAAGAGACAGATTTTTAGCAGATATGAATGCAATAGACTCTGCCAGATACCAAGAAGGTGTGTATGCAAGTGTCAATGAAGTGCTTTCCATAATACTGTCTTCACCTTGGGACATTCATCACAGTGCTTTGCAATGTTCAAATTCTCATGTTCAGGCTAATGAACATTTGGAAGTTTCTTCTAATTGCTCAATAGTATTAGAAAGGATAAACCGGAATAACCAAGACCTACAAGGTTTGATAAACCCCTTTATTAGAAAGGGACCTAGAAAGTGCAGAATCTGTCAGACAAAATTATTCAGAGTGTATCATTTTCAAATGGCTCCACCTTTGCTTGTTTTTGACACTTCAAACTGTGGATGTATTATCAACAGAACTCTGTTGATCAGAGTAGGTAACAACAGCTTCCAATATAGTCTTTCTGGTATAATTTACTTTGGTAGTGAACACTTTACTTGCCGAATAATACATGAAAGCAATGTGTGGTTCCATGATGGATTGGTTAGTGAAGTACCAGTTGACCATGGTAGTTTAGATGACTTACCTGATCTTTCTCATCATAACAGAAAGCATGCAACAGCTATATTTTACACACTAAATCATTGAAAACTTAGCTCTATGGGCTGTGGCTGTGGCTGGCATGTCTGAGTCTGTTTTTTTTGTAATACTTTTAAGGTACACATTAAACTGAATTCTGTGCAAATTTCTTGAAGTCATGATAAAATAAAATTGATTGCCTTGACAAGGCAAATTTTATTTTATCATGACTTCAAGAAATTTGCATAGAATTCAGTTTAATGTGTACCTTAAAAGTATTACAAAAAAAACGGACTCGGACATGCCGGGCACAGCCACGGCCCATAGAGCTAAGTGGCAATTATTCGATATGCTGGGGATCACATCTCTTCACGTCGATTAGGTGATTATGATTCTATTCCAGCATATGGTAATCAAGGGGTGTGCAAATCGAAAACATTGAAGAGAATTGATAGTCACGTACGACAGAGCTCATAAATATCTGTTACACGGCAAGATACACTACTCCCATCCCGGAATCGTAAAGAGGTCGCAGCAACGTGTATCTGTGCCTGCGCGTTTGAAGGTATACGGCTACGCCCATCCGAAATACAACGAAATACCTCTCCCTCTGCTGGGACAGTCTCTTCAAACTTGCCACTCTTTAGATCCCGAACTTCGATCCCTGTTGAACCGAAGAGCAGAATGTGGTGGCCGTGTAGCGCAGCAGCTTCGTATACCCCCCACCAAGAGACGTCTTCAGTGTCGCCTGTATACTTGGCGATATATCTTCCGAATTCTGGGAATGGAGATTAAGGGGTTAACCAGGTTGGATATTCTCGGGGGAAAGTAAAGAAAGACTCACCAGGATAACAAACTAGATACCGACTCCCCGTATCAAATATATTGAAGGGAATTGGAGAAGTACTGATGAGAGACCACAGGCTACCAAAGCCACCTGCAGTGGTGGTAGGTCGTCTCTGTTGTAGATCGATAGTCGAATTCAATCCACTGCTGTCAGAGTTAGTCTCCGACCATGTAGCTTGAACGGAACCAACATACAAACGTTCTGAATATAGGATTACTTGAAGAGGGCACAGGATTGTCAATTTGTCCTCGAAGAAGGCGATGTCGCAAACTGGACCCGCCACCGTGTCAAATCGTTGGAAACTTTGCCCGGTGGGTGGTGGACAACCAGGGCGGGTCCATGATTTGAATTGGACCGGTTTTGTATCGTTCGTTGAGCTCTGTGTCAGATTATCCTGACTCTTCACCGGTTCCAGAATATAGATATCGATGCTCTGCGACTTGGAACGCGATAAATGTCAACGGGAATGGCCTGGGATATCACACAAATTTAATACTTGCCAGAAGCCGGCGTCTCGCATAGACAAGGAGAACCTTCTCTCTCGATTTTCCAACACCGAATAAGGTGATCCCAGTTTCGAGCTCCCACGAAGGGCTCTCGGAATTGCTCGTTTCTTCGATCGGGGAGGATAACATCTTTAGCGAGTAGACATGCAAAACCTAGCACCTATTGAGACGCGATTAAAGCATGGATGATGGTAATACTACGTACCTTATTTGCAAGAACCAAGACGACATCAAATTCTTCCAACACTGCGCACTGTGTGATATTCCGCAAATCAAGCAGCTTGCGCATTTCTGGTTTTTGTTAGTCCAACGTCCACGTCATTTCAGTTACGAGCAAGTCTCACCGGTGGTGTGATCTGAGGAGAGAACCCACAAACCTTCCTCACATCCAATGATTATATGGAATCCTAAACGAAGTTCAAGAGAGGCTGTCAGATCGGCAGTTTTAGCAACGGAGAATCCGGACGATACCATACGAAGTCGAACAGATGACCCTCCCAGTGAAACGGGTCCCCAAATCGGCATTCTGGAGTCGTTCCTCGTAACATCTTCCCGAATTCAACGCGTTGAGCTTGAAGATCGACTTGGACTTGAGGGCTTCCCCGTGTAAATTAATGCCTCCGGAGAGATCGGAACCTTCATTGAGGTAGTCCAATAAACTTTCAGGGATTGGCTCGATGTAAGATTGGGTGATAGGTCCTTCTTGTTGGCTTTCAGATGTCGTGAACGCCCCAAAAGACGTCTCTGCTGTGGAGCCTGGTCAGAAAACATCTTCGAAACCGAGAAAATCCGCACCACTAAACCCAATAGCACGAAGATGAGTTTCGCGATTCCGTGCAGAGAACATCTGCGGCCGTTGCATTGGGGAGTATGCTGGATAAGATGGAACGGCCGGGTAGTAAAAGTTCGGAGAATTGTGGCGTTGGTCTGTCAGAGGCAATTTAAGGCAGATATGGATGCAGATTGGACTTGAGATACATACCATTATTTATCGTCCCATTCTGGCCTCCGTTAATGACATTCTGAGGCCCCGAACCCGTATTATGAAAAGTTGCTGATTTCCCATATCAGAATGCGGTATATCTTGAAATCAGCGAGAAACGACGTACCCTCGTAGTGAATATGAACCTGCTCGGCATAATGGACAACATCAGCTCCGTGAACTTTAGATCTGCGAGTCAGAGCTGTTTGCGATTCATCTTCGTCATCTCCCATTCCGTTGAGCCCGAGGAGCCAGTCGACCGAGTGGTTCGAGCCCTATCAATTCCCTCGTCGATTTTTGGCACTGGCAATATTAATGACGCCGAAGCCGCGTGACTACCGCGCCCGCGTCTAACGTTCCTGTTCGAGTTAGCGCTGAACGAGGCTATATGCGTACTTCTGAACTTACCAGACCATAATCCACAGTCTGACCTCGCAGATGCTGATAAACATACTCCAAAGCGGCCCATTGAGGCGAAAGAAAGGTCCTTCAAATTAGAGGCAAGGTCAAAAAAAAAAATAGCAGACCAATATGGATGCGATCGATCGCAAGCCGAACATTCAGAGCTTTGTTTGGCGTTGTATCCGTTGTCCATCTCAATCAACACCGACCCAGAGAATTGAGAGAAGCACCTACAATCTACACTGGAATACGTATCACGTTCCCCCGTTCCAGAACGAACGACAGGACACCTAACATAGAGGCGCAGAAACCGAAGATATCAGACTTTCGCCCAGTATTTCCGCTTCCGATGCATGACATTGATGAATCCTGGGTGTGGGGTAGTTCGCATCGTAAACGACCAGGTTAAGCAACGAGTATACATTTACTATACATGACGATATCAAGGTACATTAGTCTAATCAGTAACAAGATCCATTCCTGCGTCACCGAGGACACCAAAATTTAAACAATCCCAGGCGTCTTTCTGGTTCGATCCTCGATTTTATGCTGACTGATACACTGAAGCACTGTCTTCAAGCCACTGAATTTTATCAACCTATCCAAATCCCTGAGAACGAGGTTGAATTTTGGAGAGTCATCGGACCACCAGGTCGCCGTTGACCAGGCCTTCTTCACACCGCATCGTTCCCATAAGAAGGCCTCGATACTACTCGCGTCAAGCCCGGTAATATGCAAGTGCCGAAGTCGAGGGGTTGGAAAGCTCCAGATCGAAGTGGCATTGGTCTCCATATCGATTGGGCAGTTCAGCGACCAGAGGGTCGCATGATCTGGACGAGTAAGGACCAATGTGTTCAGCTTCTGACAACTTTGCAAGAATTCGAGTGGAATATGAGGAGGAGGGAGAAGGCTTGAAGGACTGCCGTTGGTTGATGTAATAAAATCGATGGGATTAGGAAGCCTCTGGTTCTCCATGAAATGCACATCAACAAGTTCCAGGAACTCCAGCCTCGAAAAGTCACAAACGGCTTCAAGTCCCTCAAAGAGCAAGAGGGTATTGTCGTAGTCGTCCTGCGTTTCAAGGCCTTCCGACCCACGTAAATTATGTATCACTAATTTCTTAAGCCTTGGTGTCCATAGCATATCCGTAAGGGCGCCGAATTCCTGTGGATCTGTGTACCCAAGCTGCAAAGTCCGAAGATACGGAAGGGAGAAGCGCCGCAGCTCCGTCGTTGCTACCCTAGGGTCAAATTTTGATAATACTAACACCTTGAGCGTGCCGGCGTTGGCAACTAGAATAGACCGTAGTTGCTCAAAGGATGGGGTTATTGTGGCGTCCATGTCCCAGATGTGAAGCTCCTCCAAACTCGAGGGGGAGAAGGTATACCAATCAACGGCGAGACCTCGTAGGTACAGCACTTTAAGCTGAGGAAACGGATGGCTGGGTGTCAAAATTCCGGTACGAGCCTGGTATCTGAGTACTTGTCGTGGTGGTGACACTGGCGTCATCCATACAATGGGCCCAGCCCTAGCCTGAGGATGGATGCCTTCAAAGGCATTTGGAGAGGTCCATTCGATGTGACAATCGCGCAATTGTAGCCAACAGTCCCCAACAAGTCTAAGGCCATCGAAGAACCACTGAGCCGCGATATAACAGTCGCATTCGAGACGTAAACTTCGGATCCGTGTCGCAGCCAGACTTACAATCCTTCCAATAGTTTTGCTGTGGTTGTGGTAGACTGGGTACACACCCGGGTATGCTTCATTACCCCTGGCCAATGAACTTGGCATTTGAAGCTGAACAGTGACGTCGAGAACTAGGCCCTTCGAGTAATAGATACAGTGCTGGAGTAGCCCGTATCCCGAGTGCGGAAATGCCGGTCCTTCCGGTGTGTGGTGAGCAACGTTGTCTGTCGCGAATGCAGGAGTAAGTGCATAGGATTTGAAGTCATTGACAACGGTGATTGAGTGCCAGAGGCACGGCTGAGAGAGGGCCACCATACGCCAGAAATGGCACACATGAGTGAGGGTCAGTGCGCATTTCGCTCGGTCCGTGCTGAGCCACAAGATACGGTCGAGAAGGTCGTGGCATAATAGACTAATCGGGCTCTTCATCTTGGATATGGTACCCTGTGGTTTGGTTTACAACGGAGATTGGACGCGAGAGGGTGGGTGAGCAGGGTGTTGGGGGTGTGTGGTCGGGTGAAGAGTACGTGGTATTGAAGTGGATGCAGGCGGACTTCGAATGTTCGACAAGTTCGGAGTGGGTCACTCAATTCGGAAACTGGCCACATAGCTATTGAACACACAATGGTTCGAAATGGCATTACCTTTCGCTGTCGAAGAACGTGTCAATTCTTACCGAGGAACAAGATTCTAGCTTTCTTGAGTTGGTGACGGTGGCGGAGCTAACAGGGGTCTTTCACACGCCCCTGATGGAGAACAAAAACTGGCTGGAGAGCGTACTGCAGTGTGGCCTTGAAAGCCTGAGTCGTGATCAGTATCTGAACGCTTCTGCTGCCATTATCTGATAAGAATCTCTTTCTTGGTCATTTTGCCTTTCTCTGGACGAATATTTGAAATTTGAATGGTTGGACTAACCGACCCCGGGCCGGGTGCCGAATTTGATCCTGGCATCACTTCCGTCTGATACTACAGTGATAGCGCCTTCTGCAGGTTATCAAAATCCCCCAACACAACTCCTGGATATAACAAACTTACTCTTATACTCTCCCCGACTTCGTAGAGATTCGTGGGCGCATGATTCGAAGACAGCGTTCGCAACACACTGCAGTTTTTTCCAGTTAAGATCTCGTCTCCGGCAGGCCTAAAAACTCATGCAGGATCCTTGCTTCCCGCTCGAACTTGAGCAAATCATATTCACCTACGCCGTCCAAACTCGTATCCGAAATCCAACTAACCTTTTCTTAGTCGCCAAACGCGTTCGGGAATGGTACGTGATCCCACGATCTCTCGTACGCTGATTCAAACTTTCGTCTCAAAATTCAGGCTGGTCCCAATCGTTTTTGAGGTCATCATCATCCAGAACAATCGCTCCTTCCCTATTCCATTCACACCTCTTTCCAAGTTCCAGGAATATAGATCCCATCTCCGATGCTTTCTCCTATCACGAGTCTTACAAGGCGACCTGCCGCCAGTCACCGATCCGGATAATAGCTTGGAACCTTTCCTTCGCCAGTGTCACAACATCACCAACCTCGCGCTGTGGTGGTATCAGCCAACACTTCATCTCAAATCACTCACAAATCTATCAGAACTAACGCACTTGTCGATTGATGGGGATCACCTCCTCGACCTTTTACGAGGCATTGATCCTTCCCATAATACCACTGCTACACCCACCTCTACCCTCACTTTAACGCCAGTGCTATTCCCAGGCGTTACACATCTCGACCTCCTTGGGGCTCGCTGGGCTTCCCAATGCGACGACAACCTGACGACATTAGCTTATCATTTTCCGAACCTAACTCACATTGCACATCCCCATTCCTTCTGGGCCGAAGCAGATCCGACACTCCTCGAACTTACCTTACGAAAGTTCAACTTTCTGAGGGTGTTAGTATGGTGGAAGCCAGCTATCAATAAGGTATTGGCGGTCGATGAGTACATGAGTGTGCCTGTGTGCGACGAGAGAATTGTAGCGATGAGATCATCTTGGGAGAAGGATTGGGAAAGAGAGGCCAGACGAAGAGGAGATGGACTATGGAGCCTCGCGGATAGGACGTTGAAGGAGAGAAAGGAAAGAAAACGGACGGCTGGTGTGGCGAGTTGAAGATGTCACCACAGTATCGAGCCGTGCATTCGCTCTCACAACCTTCTCTTCTCTTTTCTAGCATCTATTGGTGTGTTTGGCTCCAATTTCCTCTGCGTGACCCACCTGTCAAAGGTTGGATGAGAGATAGCACAGTATGCCAGATGCTCCCTACCCAGACGAGTTCAGAACGGCACTGACCCCGATCACTGGGAAGAGATTACTAGCGAAATGTTCCGTTCGAAGTTCTCTCAAATTGGAAGTCCGTTTCCTGTAATATACAACGAATCTGAGGTTATTTTATACTCCCCTAGCCAAACTGGATAAGTAGTTCAGGTTATTTTCTCGATGTTCAGCCGTCTCCAAGGAGGCCAGCCGGCACAATCGAAGATACCGGTGTTTGCTCATGTTGTTGACACTAAGTTCGCGCCACAATTGCGGTTTCCACCGCATTTCGTGTTCACCCCATCGTCAATAAATCTTGGCGACCACCATGAGGACTTCAAGTTCTCCATTCGTTTCCTTGACCTCTTCTACTTTTGAGACCGCCCAGTACCTCAAATCACCCCCGATCTGAGCCCATCAACACCGCGCCTCGAGCTGGGTTCTTGATAAATTCCTGAAGCTTATTTTTTTCAGGACGGGGCACGTTCCTTGCGAAGCAACAGTGCTTCCAAATATGGTGAACACGCTCCTAAAAACACGGGCTAGTAAGTTTTCCATTGTTCTTGATGATTCTGTGAAGAGTGAATGTCGGACGACGGCCGCTTTTTGCACTCCCCAGTCTCTTTCTGCCATTCCAGTCTCTGACACTCATTTCAGTGAACTATTTGAAATTTCGTACTGTGAGAGATGAATAAGAAGAATAAAGTCACGGCGAAGTATTTGGGGGCGGGAACACGTTCGATTTTGAGGGGTTCCCATGGACGTTCAACCAGTATGTTTCCCTTCTAACTTTACCCGCACAAATCTTCGTGTTGATTACTCCCTTTCAGCACCCAAACCCGTTACCTTCAAGAACACTCCGCCAATTGTTGATAATGCTTCGAGTCGGAGCACGTCTCATGTCTCAGGTCAGTGCACTCTCAGCTCAGAAAAAACGGGGAGATCTAACCTGATAACATAGAAACGCCCGATCCCGGTTCTTCGCCCAGTGCCTCTGCATCACGAAACAGGCCTAAACGTGCTATTCGAGAGGTCGCAACATCTGATGAAGAACCTGCTTCGAAGAGGGCTCGCATCGCAAATGGGAGTGCGGATGAAGGCGAAAGTGAAGCCGAAGAAGAGCAAGTGGGACACCGTGACGACGAAGAACAGCCCAATGAATCTGGAGAGGAGGAAGTAAATGATCCTGGGCGCCATGAAGCCAACGAAACGGAAGAAGACAGCCAGCGTGCTGAGGATGGCAGTGAAGATTCGGAAGAGAGCGACGAGTTCGATGAGCTTGAAAGTGACGATGGGCCACCTAAGCCAAGTGGCATTGAATGGAAGGGTGATGACGAGACCTGTCGTGAAGCCGAGGCGGCATATCAAGATTACATGAAGAGAAAGAAAAGTATGTTCAACTTATTGAGTGTCAAAACATACTAAGACATCACGCCCGTTAGTATTATACCAATCGCATAAAAAGTTGGAAGCGGACCTGCATGACGAATACACCAGTAAGTTTGGTCAATTATTCTATAATTTGTCATTACATCTCATCGCGTTCGTTACAGGCGTAGCCAAACTTGCTATTCAGCTTTTCTTACTGGCAAAGAATCCACTCAAAGCCTGCCCACTCCCAATGAATTTCCGCAAGGCTTTGCGTGAGAAGGTGGATCTCCTCCCCGAGACGGGTTGCGCGTCTATGGTCCTTACCCTCCACATTCTCACCTCGAGTGGTTTCACAAACTGCCTCACCCATTATTGGAGACGCTATCAATTCCCCAGTACGAACAGTCGAACCAATACTCGGTGTCATAAATACGGTGCCGATGCCACGGTAAGCCTCCTGTGTTTCTTCCAGGATCTATTCTCACTGAATATACCTCTAGCTCATTGATTGTGGTTGTAGCCCAGATGTGGCCTCTTTGGAGTTTTTCATGTGGAAGACGTGGCAATGGGGACCGCCGTACCTTCATCGACCTTTAATGCGAGACGGCTGTAGGGAAATTCTGATGCTCGGAATATTGAACCTGCTGGGCATCGACGGACCAGAGGAGTTGTTCAACGAACGTGGCACGGGTTGGGATGACCCACTGCATCAACTCGAGCTGAAGAAAGTAAAGATGGCGAGTTTGGAGGAGGAAGTCCACAAGTTACATGCCATATTGGAACCACCCGGGTTGGAAGATGTGAAAGTTGAAGGGGATATTGAGATGGGGGAAGATGTGATGATGAGCGAGGGGATGGCCAGCAATGAATGCGGTGACGTTGATAAGGTAGAGGAGAACAGGCAGCGTACGGAGTCAACGAAGGTTGCCACCAAGAGCCCATCGTTACTGAGGAATGCGGGTCGGAAGGAGGCAGGAAAAGCTGGACAGGAGGCCGTTACAGCACCACCGCGGGCTTCCTCTTCGAAAGTCACGCTCGATCAACTGCCCCAAGTACCTTCACAACAACAGGAACGCCGCAAATCGGGGAGGACGATTGTCCCCAGCAAGAAGGTGGTGGCATCGTCCGCGAGCGTAGTGGCCAAAGTCGTACCGGAGAAGGCAGGATGTTCAAAAGCGGGAGATGACACTGCGGTTTCTTCTGGTTGGACTGTGCTCGTCGAGGGGGCATCATCGAAATCTGGGAAGGAGAAAGCTCAGAGCTCAAAGAAAGCAGGAAAGGGGAAGGAGAAGTCCTCGAGGAAGGAAGGAAAAGCAAAGGCCGTTTAGACTTTCCTGCAGTGCAGGGGTCTGTCTTTCGTGTTCAAATCGTTTTTATCTCGTTTGGACGGGTACATTAGGTTCGTTTTTCCTCAGGCTTGGTGTCAATTCTCCCTGTACATCTTCGAACATTTTGCTGTATCACTAGTTCCGATGTGTTCCATCAAGCTTGTTGTATTGTAGTAGTTATTTACGTAGAGTTTTGTAGGACTGTATCCTGGATCTAACCGATTGCTATGTACGTCGTTGTAGCCAAGTGTCGCTAATACTAATAGGACGTTATCTGATTGCATCTAGATCTGTTATACCTTCCTGAAAGCGTGATGAACCCTTTCCGGTACCATCCCACTGCACTCGTGCATATTATAATCAGCGCCTACTCCTCGATGTCCTTTCGATTCCAGTGCGCCACGGTATCAAAACAAATCTAACCGGAAACATTTCTCGATCGATTGCGAGGAGCTGGTTGCAGGAAAGACGGTCATGGTGATATCGTTCCTCAACACCTTCTGCATATTCCTGATGGACGATCGCAGCTCACAGTTTCATACAAGACAGTTGTCTGAATGGCACCATGTGTTATGACCTGCTTTTCTTGGGTTCTTGGACCCCAAATGGAGAAATATAGACGGGGAGAACCTGTGACATTACCCCATCGGGCCCACCACTGCTGGTCCTCTTAAGTACGCCTTTTTTAGTTCAACGATTGACTTGCAGATCTTTATCATGACAGTAAAGGGCACAGGAAGGTGAGTCTGGCTGCGCTATGACGTGGTATCTAATGAGCCCTTAATTTCAGAGCGCTTCGAGAATACCTTGAACTCGAGATTGCAAGTACCACTGGCAATCAGGTAGGCGAATGGGAGAAACTTAGCGTGAGTTCTCAGCTACTGGTAATTATCGAAACTTCAGAGTTAGCTGACCGGACGCCAATAGGAGAAAATCAATATCCTCGTTCGCGAGCAGAGCGACGTTTCTGAATCGGCGGTGTCAGCATCCTTCCAACTTGAGAAAGTCTACCAACTCAGAGAGCAAGTAAGTGGGAGCCTCACAGGTTGTCGATAAGGCATTGATCTCTTCGTATTAGATCATTCGTGCTTACCCTCATCTTTTCACGAAAGAAAAAGAGGTGATCGGAGGAAAATTCTTGCGACAACATATCATGAACCAGATCAACACTTTCCGATGGACGAATAAAGTGAAGCTCAAAGATAAACCCGTAGAGGGGCAATGCTCAACTACTGCACATGGCCCGACTCATACCAATACCAAGGCTCCTCAGAGACCGGATCCGAATGCCAGAGCGCGTCAAACGCGATTATGTACACCTCAAAATCGTAGAGCCGGTACACCAAGCCGACCAGTTTTGGGGAGTCGAACCGTTCGTGCAGTTGACCCCATGGTTTGGAGCATTCCAGCTAAAGTCCTAATCACCTTCCCTGCTAACTGCTCCTTGTCAGATTCGCACTGCATCAAGCACCCAGAACGAGGAAGGGAGATATCGAGTGCCTCGGCGATTGACTTCATACCGCCTAGTCCCGTTCATCGAGCTCCCTCTTCGCATTCCCCCCCGTGGTTCATCACAACGGCACCAGAGCATCTTACATTCTGGACCTCAAGATGATCTGAAAAGGTTCCTTCGGGGTGGCTGTCAACGTCCCTTGACGAACCTATATCCATGCCTTCAACGATACGGGTGCAAGACTATGAATGATATTCACTTGATGGCAGATTGGCCACTAACGATGATTCGGGCTGTGGTGAAGGATGTTATGAAGTGTACCAGGGGAGCAGAATTGCGAGACATTGACGAGATGGATTGGGATATCCTCGCGTATGGTATCTGGCGACTCGGGCGAATGGCAGAGTAATGTACTACAGTATTGAATTCCTCGTTACATAGTTATATCTATGTCGTTCTATATATGTCTTTCTTGGGCTCTATGTTATGTCCAAACCAAGTGCTAAACGTAATTTTGGATTTGAAATTTGAGTTTGGTGGGAAGAACTTGACATCTGGTCGGCTGGGCCTCCAATCAGCTGATACTGCTCTTTTTGTTCTGTTTATCAGCGATCAACGTCCCCTCTAACCTCGTTCTACGGCGGACTCGTCGTGGCTTGGGGGTCCAACGCGTCCTGTGTATTTCCGTCATGCCAACACCAACTCCAGGACGGTAGGTCGGATCGTCTTCTCATCTGATGCAGTATACCTGACTTCGAGCGTCGATTTACAGAGTACTTCGAGAATATCTCGGACTTGGCAATTTCGATCGGAAGCTGGAATGGGATGCACTGAACGTCCGTTCACAACCATTAAACAGTGGATCTTTATCTGGCTAACACAGCCTTCGACAGGTGCAAATCATCCAACTGGTTCGCGAGGTGATGGATCTCTCTGCATCGTCCCCTGCAGCTTCGCATCAGCTCGATAAGGTCTTACGAATTAGAAATCAAGTAAGTAGCCATCTTATAGGGGCCCTACAACGACGTCATTCCTCGAAACAGATTATTCGTGACTATCCTCATTACTTCCCAGAAGAGAAAGAGCTGACGGGAGGCAAGCTCCTGCGACAGCACATCATGATGCACACAAATGCCCTTCGGTATCGAAAAAACCATAAAAAGCCGTGTCAACCCTCTCCTCCTACGGTTTCACCTCCTGTGCATCAGAAACTCTCTAAGAACACCAAAGCCAGGGCCTGTTCCGTCCGGAGATCAAACCGCAAGACATCTCGAACGTTATCTTATCGATATCCAATTCGAGACCTACGTAATCCAGGCCGCACAGGTTTAGGGAAACGGATTGTTCGTGTCGTGGATCCAATGGTATGAAAGACTTAGTCCTCGTCCCTTGATTGTTAATAGAATCGCTTCCTGATAGACTCGGACCACATCAAACAATCGAAGTGAGGAACGAAAGCATCGTACACCTCGACGGTTGACTCCGTCTCGTCTCGTTCCATTTGTTGAACTGCCCCTCCGTAATCGAACAAGAAATGCCTCATCTAATGCACGGTCACAACGGCACCAGGGCACTGGCCCATCTGCATCAAATTCGGGGCGAGAGCCTCGAGACGATCTGAATGAGTTTCTGCTGAACGGCTGTCGACGCCCCCTGACAAGTCTGTACCCATTCTTGCAACGTTATGGGTGCAAGACTATGGACGATATCCGCTCGATGGCAGGGTGGCCATTGACGATGATTAGGGGTGTGATGAAAGATATTATGAAGAGTAGCAGTGCCGTGGAACTGCAGCATATTAGTGAGATGGATTGGGACCTCCTTGCTCATGGCATTTGGCAAATTGGACGCATGGTCGAGTAGGTTCTCTTTCTCATATTTTTTTGGCTTATTCTTCTATTTATGTCTCCTTGATACCGAGGTCTTCGTTCATAACATCCGAGTCGTTTAGTCATTCCCTCGACGTACTAAGTAGGGTCTGGAACAATTAGTGTAAAACATAGTCTACAAATATTCAGTCTGCTGCCCAACAAGCGTCCTAATGGCATCACATAGTTGAAATATAACCCCCAAGTTCGAGAGCATTCACAAGCTCAAAATTCAAACCATCGTCTTTCCCGGGCCGCCCGGGAGGCTGCTCTAGGCCTGTGACGTGACATATCACACTGAACGGTCACATCAGCCATTCCCCTCTTGTCATTTTTCGACCATCTGTTGGGGAAACCCTTATGTGAGTCTTTGTCCCTTCTAATCCGAGGTTGATCGTAATCCGGGATTCTCATTGGGGGCACCCAGAAATCTGAAGGGCGGATATTTGGCAGTGGAGCGCAGCAGAACTTGAAGCGCATTTTCCCGCTGAGTTTGAGCGGAACTGTGAGTTCTTCCATTGCCGAGCGATCTATTTTTCTTCGCTCTGCCCCACTCTTGACAATCCTTGTGCGGCTTCGAAACGAAATGCTCGGCGCTTTGCTCATATTCTAATTTTTATCACATACCCTTTGGGCGACTTAGGACGAGGTACCAGAGTTTCGCGATACTTCTTGGACTGGAGCCTCCGATATGAAAGCCTGCAGCTGGCGAATACGGGGGATTATATTTAGCTTCTGCTTATACCATTCGGACCTCCGTGCTCAACGCCGTCTGCTCGAGTGTCACGACCCAGACAACGGGTATGCCGGCCGCGAATCCCTCACTGGCACTTCTTTGTGTCGATAATAGACGACACGTACCGCTTTCTAAAACACAAAACGCCAAAGAAGCACACTCAATTATGTACTCTCCACAACGGACTTACGCTGGTCCGACGAAACAAATGATGCTGACCACAATCCTAGTTGAACTGCTCGAGGGGGTTCCACGCTATAGGTTCTGGATTACTCAATGTAAGCTACTTTATCGGATCCAAAGACATATAAAAGCCCTGTTGGAGGATGGGATGGAACACCATCATACTCCCAGCTTCAAACGACTTCAGTCCTTCTATCAACAGCTCACCTCAAATCCTCACTCACCATGAAGTTCACCGGCATCCTCGCTTCTCTCGCTCTCGTCGCCCTCCCCGCATCTGCTACCTCAGTGTCCGTTGCTTTTGACACCACATACGACAACGCGAGTGGTTCTTTGACTTCGGTCGCCTGCTCAGATGGCGCCAACGGTCTCATCACTCGCGGATTTACCACCTTTGGTTCCTTGAATGCCTTCCCCAATATCGGTGCTGCTGGTGTTGTCGAGGGTTGGAACTCGCAGAACTGTGGAACCTGCTGGCAGCTCACATTCGGATCAAATAGCATTAATGTCCTCGCTATTGATCATGCTGGCAGTGGTTCGTTCAACCTTGCGTTGGCTGCGATGAACACTTTGACGAACGGTCAAGCTCAACAATTGGGTAGGATTACCGCTGATGCGACCCTCGTTGCGGCTTCGAATTGTGGACTTTGAGGTGAGTAGTATCTGTCAGGTTTTGATTTCGTTCGGAAGTTGACTCGATGGTGTGGATCGTCAGGAACCCTTTTGCGCTAACAACAGGGACATTCTTGGCAGCCGGACACTTATTTACGGACTAATCACTTGGACAATGGGCTTTGTTGCTTCAATATCAACGTATCGTGCCCCGACATTTATAGGAAAGAGCTATAATATTAATTTGAACGAGCCTCGCATGTACATTCCCTCTACTTGTAGGAGAGATAACCTTTGCGTTAAATTGTTTGCAGTGACACTGACAGTATCTCAAGAAAGCTGCAAGAAAGCTTCAAATAACCTATGCAATGAGCGTGGAATTTGTTACGACTGTGGGCCTGACTGCGGTTTAGCATAGTTTCTGTACTGCACATCCAATTATCGTGGATAGTGCTCACTGACGGTGTGCGATCGTGGAAGCTGACGTGGTTTCTCGAAATTGACAGAATCACGTAATGAATAGCTGCGGCCCGGGAGGCTATGTAGCCGCGCGGGCCAGGCAACCGCTCTTTGCCGAAATTTCGGGAGGCAAATTACCCCTCACAGCACCATTGCCTTGTCCAAGTTATCTATAAAATGTCAAGCCGTCTCATCACTTCGTCTCATCGCGCCTCTCGAGGTTCCTTGACTTGCCACTACCCTCAGAATGGGAAATGTTCTCTCGCTCTACCAACTCCTGGGCTCCGTAGCAGGAGTTTTAATCCTGTATGGCGTCTTCAAGTTCGCCCAACTCCAATACAACCAATGGACCTCGCCAATATGCGATTTACCTGGACCAAAAAGTCCTAGTTGGTTATGGGGGAACATCAGGGAAATATGGAGCGATGTACGTCTACCTACTATCACATCTTTGCAGTCTGCAGACTCAAGAATGCTCATTCACGCTGGTAGGAGCACTCTGCGCTCCAGGAAAAGTGGGTAGAGCAGTATGGATTGACCATCAAATACAAGGGCTTTTTGGGAGTACGTTCAAGAAGTCTTTGGTTCTCTGTTTCCGCGTTTACTGACGTCCAGCTCTAGATGACTCAATTATATACCATGGATCCCAAAGCTATCGGACACATCCTCATGAATAATCAAGAATACCAAAAACCTGATCATCTGCGGTATATCTTGAATCAAGTTGTCGGTTCTGGTTAGTCTGTTTCTTTGATATGCCCTTGTCCGTATTAATTATATTTATCCTACGTAGGTCTTCTGGTGGTTGAAGGGGAGAAGCACAAACAGCAGGTTCGTCTTTTAATCTTTTTTATATCTCCTTCCCTGAAACTTTGGTCTGATAAATATGCCACAGCGACGCGCAATGGTGACTCATACAAAACCTCTGATGATAGTATCAACCTAACATCGACTGGTAGAACCCAGCATTTGGCGCCGCCCAGATCCGTGAACTGACTGAAATCTTTATTGATAAATCCATTGAGGTAGGTGTCCTCAATTTTCGCAGGCGCTTTCCTTCACTGATTGACGGGGAATTCGTTTTCCAGCTTCGTGATGCTTGGACTATCGAGATTGCTAAACACGGTGGCATTGGTAAAGTGGAGGCATTGGGCTGGTTGAGCAAGACAACTCTCAATATAATCGGGCTCGCTGGTAAGTCTCTGCTTTACCTCTATATGCGCTATTTTTTATCGATTGTAATGTAGGATTTAACTATGATTTTGACAATCTCGGGGGGGCACCTAAGCCCAATGATTTCAACGAAGCGTTTTCGTTGGTGTTGAAAGCGGGTACGAGGTCGGTTCTTGTGTTTTTGAGAGCCGTGTTCCCTCCCTTGCGCCTTCTGGTAAGCTAGTCTTCTGTTTCTACCAGGCACTCCGTGTTGATGTTTTCTTAAAAGCCAACTGTGCGACGCGCCAAAGTTCGAAAAGCACAAGCGACGATAGCTCAAGTTGGTAATAAGCTCCTGCAAGAAAGTAAAGCCCGTGGTCTTGATCCTGAACAAGCTGCGAAGAAGAGAAGGGATGTTTTGTCGTTACTCGTTCGAGCGAATATGTCGAAGGATATCCCTGAGAGTCAGAAGATGTCGGATGAGGATGTTCTGGCTCGTAAGTCTTCCATTGCATTGTCATAATTTGTCGTCCTAACATGATGCACAGAGGTGCCAACATTCTTAATTGCCGGTCACGAAACTACGAGGTATGCTTTCGCTCCTTGGGAAGAGATGAGTACTAATACTTCTGGCTTAGCAATGCGACAACATGGACGCTATATGCGCTCTGTCGGGATCAAGAAATACAGAAGAAGTTACGCGAGGAGCTCATTTCCGTCCCAACAGAGAACCCCACGATGGACGAACTTAATGCGCTTCCATATCTCGATTTCGTTGTAAGAGAAACCATGCGGTTGCACACACCTCAAGTCTCAACATTCCGAATTGCAACACGGGATGATGTCCTTCCTCTCAGCAAACCGTTCACAGATAAGCAGGGTAGAGTTCAAGAAGGCCTAAGGTATGGCTATCTTTGGATGTGATGCGAACTTATCTATATTGAATGGGTGCAAATTAGCATTCGTAAAGGTCAAGCTTTGACGATCCCCATTCTCGCTCTCAATCGCGCAAAATGGATCTGGGGTGAGGACGCAGCTGAGTTCAGGTTAGTCGATGGTCCATCTTCGAGAATCAATGAGGCTAATATCATATATCTATAGGCCAGAGCGTTGGGCATCTGTACCTGAGGCAGCTATGGCGATTCCGGGGGTTTGGGGAAACATGATGTCTTTCCTTGGCGGTCCAAGGGCTTGTATTGGATATCGATTCGCGCTTGTTGAGTAAGTTTGCGCTGATTACTGGTCGGGAATGTTGTTGAACGATCTCTGTTTTTTAGGATGAAGGCTTTACTGTTCACACTTATTCGCTCGTTTGAGTTCGAACTTGCCGTACCAGTAGAAGAGGTCACGAAGCACACAACGATCATGCAACGCCCCGTATTGAAATCTGACCCGAAAGGTGGTAATCAGATGCCTCTGTTGATTAGGTCTGTTTCGCAGTCGTGGATGTAGAGATGGTTTCTAATATCAGATCCTGAGGGCCACAATCAGCTTCCTCTGTTGATTAAGCCTGTTTCACAATCGTGGATGTGATCATGGTTTTTCTCCCGATTTTACACCTTTCTCTACATACTGGTATCATATTATCGAGTGCTCTTAAAACATGTACCCTCTTCGTTGTGGTAATTTATCAATTTGCGTACGATGAATGTAACAGTGTTGGTGACGTGTCCACTTGCAAGTTCGACCAAGGGGGCTTCAAAATTTCAACTCTCTGCGTCCAACTAAAATAGGCGTGTAGTGGTACGTATTGGAGTCGGTGGACGGTTCATCGTAACTTGACTAACATGGAAAAATACTTTCGTGGTGTTTTAACCCAACCCTCGAATATATCGATATCAATTGTCCCACTGGCTGTCTCTCCGCATCTGAATTGCTCAGCATGAAACATGCTCTACCCCTTCACTTTCCCTCTTTCTGCTTTTCCTCCCATTCATATCGATCTGCTTCTTTGAACGCGTCCAAAATTGCCTTTCCTTCCATCACATCATCCGGGTCATACGGCTTCAAGCCATGGCTAACCATGAAGTTAGTCCACCCGCCATACGAATCGTAATACTGTTTATCGGATTTAGGAACGAAAGTGCTCGTGGCAGAGCTTTGGGTGGATTTTGAGTTCTTTGATTGCGACGACATCTAGATCTAATGAACATGAGTTGTGTTGAAAGGTACGAGTTCTCTTACTGTTTTTTATTCGACGAGTTTGAAGTGATTATGGTGGATATAGTTGACGGTCAAGGAGGCTCGATCCTCGATCCAAGCCTTTTATTGGGAGGACGGCAAGTTGCGGAGCATCGGCCTGCTGCCTGATGTGTTCGCCCTCGTTTCTTATTCTCATCCGTATCGCGGTATACTACTAAAACGCTTTTAGGTATTCGATATTCGATATTCAATATTCAATCCTCGTCCCATAGTTGTGTTCAGGTTCGAAACTTGAACTGCCTATGACGTCATACGCTGACTGCGAGCTTGAACAGCGTCACCCGTAGTAGGCATATTCCATGTACAAAACACCACCCTACCATCATTACTCTGTTGTAGATCTGCATATATGCGGGGTAGTGAGAAAGTACATGAAACAATCAGCCAGGGCAAACGTCACCTTCAGTGTTCAGGACTTCGGATCTTCAGAGCTTTAGACGCCACCAGGACGACGATGTTGCTAACCAAGCCGATAGATTATATGCTGCCTCGGATCGATGTGATCCTTAAAGAGGAGCAAATCGAGTACAAGGCGCTAGAACCACTACAGCCTCGACGAAGCTAATGTTACCACCTGGACGGGCGAATTCAAACTTAGCCGAGCTCCGCCCATAGACACTTCACCCCTCCCTTGACTATACAAGTCTGGTCAAATTGAGGCTCGTATCGGGGAACGGACCTGCTGGGATTTGAGTGCATATATTGTAAGGACACTCAATTCTTCATCACGATTCATCACGTCGAAGGCCACTTACAATCAGACAGTTCCGAGATAGCATGGCTAACAGCATCATGATTCAAGAATCATTGTTTGATCCACTGACCGTTTACTGGTGTATCCGAGTCCCAGAAGGTGCTTTCAGCATCCTTTTTAGTTCTACGAGACCGAGATGCCCGTTGATTTAGTCCTCAGGCAGTTATTTTATGGACGATGCCCCTCTCTCATCAGTGGCAGACATCGGGACGTGGTACCGATCAATCCAGGATTTTGCATATAAGTTGGGACACGTACCACTGGTATACGACACCCAACCTTCCTTCTCAACCATGCAACCCCGCGTCTGGCTGGGTATACATTGATTTCTCTTCGGAAGCGTACTTGCAGCTAACTGTTGAATAGTCACAGGAGCTTCGTCAGGCTTTGGGAGGCTCGTAACCGAGATAGCCTTAGCTCAAGGCGACATAGTCGTTGCAACCCTTCGAACGCCGTCTATGCTCGCAGGTTTGGTTGAAGCAACAAACCTGAAACATCCGACCCAACCACCTCGCTTGTTAACACTCAAGTGCGATGTTACCAAGCCTGAAGACGTACGTTTCGTTTTTGCTCAAACCGTCAAAACGTACGGACAATGTGACGTGGTATTCAACAACGCGGGTTGGGCGATGTTTTGCGAAGCAGAGAATCCTGTTCAGGATGAGGCTGCCCGTGGTGTATTTGAAACGAATTTCTGGGGAGCAGTCCAGGTGTCTCGTGAAGCTGTCAAGGTTTTCCGAGATATGAACCCAATGGGAACTGGAGGAGTATTGTTGAATATGAGTTCGACGTCTGGTTTTGCTCCCTGGCCGGGTTTTGGGTTCTATGCTGCCAGGTGAGCTTATGTTTGACAGTACGTCATTGGTTGATTAACAAGGTCGACTGTCTAGTAAATTCGGTAAGCTATTGGCATTGGACATGCTGTCGAGAAGTTGCTGAGGCCGAATCATGGCCGGTTTAGCACTGGAGGGATTTACTGAAGCACTCGCCTTAGAGCTTGATCCAGCTTGGAATATACGGGTGAGTTAAAAGATTGGAGATCAGAGTATCCCACGAAGTGTTAACCTCCCATCCAGGTGACCATACTAGAGCCAGGGTTATTCGAAACGCCAATCATCACAAAATCGAAAGGATATCCACCTCTTCCAGAATACACGCACAAGCCAGATCTTCCGGTCAACGTGTTGCGCCATAATTTCTTTTCAGCGCCGGAAACGTTGGATATGGGAGATGCCCACCTAGCCATGGAAAGGGTGGTACAGTGCGCATTATTGCCTGACCCACCATTGAGATTTGTGTTAGGGAGAGACGCCATCGCAGCGGCTAAAAGGAAGTTGGAGTTGTTGGGGAAGGAGGTCGAGAAGTACGAAAAGTGGAGCGACAACCTGTATCCCGGTGTCAAGTCGCAACGTGGTTCAAGCGACTCGGGTCTTGCCTAGGGTTAGACTGTATCCTGAACTTTGTGGCTCGGTTCACTGGCGATCGCATGATATACTAGGTACTCAAGTAGAATACACCGGTGTACCCTTAAGCTTCGTGTGGGGCGCACTTTCCGTGACCTAAATCAAACATCGTGCTCGTCGACTGATAGGTCCTGCACTCATGAGTTTCTAGCCAGAAAAAGCCAACATAGGGAGAGTTGTTTGACGTTATTGTTGATTTGGGGGATGCTAGTGGGTTCCAGTCGAGTTCGAGTAAATGTTGAACGTTGAACGTTGAGCTTGCATGTGAAGCTTGAAGCTCGAGACTCGGTCCATAAGGCCAAAGTGATCCGGTTCAATCGGAGGTGCTTGAACAACACGACCAAACTTAGAGGTCAGTCCACGATTTTCGGTTTGGTGGACTTTACACTATCGCCAGGACTCGAATCAAAAGCTCGTTATGCTGCCTGTGGTGGCTATTGTCGAAGCCAAACAAGTAGTGAGTATTTGGGCAGCCATTAATTTCAATCTGATTTGGCTCAAATTTGAAAGTGCTAGGACTCGGGATTTGCACTGGATTCGTCTCGCAAAGGATGGTGCTGGACTTATGTGTGGACCCTTTGAACGACGGCGAACATAACTACCGACCTCGTTCTGCCTCGCGCAGTCGCAACCTTTGTAATTAGACTGGTTTTGAAGGAACCAGGCAATGAATGGTATGTTCGAGTTCAACTCTATTCTGCATCTCACAGGTGCCCTGGTGCTCCAGTTCGAATATTGCACAGGGTGGTTGGTTGGTCTCTCGTTCTTCTCCTTGACCTGTTGTTGACGATGTTCCTTGTACAATATCACATCTTTCGCATGGTCTTCAAACCCATAAGGTAGTATGGAAAGTGTTGGCAGAAGCTACAATGTAAATATTCGGAGGGTGATTCCTATATACGATGTTCAAAATACATCAGATTTACAACAAATCTACAAATAATGCATACATTGGGAGTGTCGTAATTTAAGTCTTAGCGACGTTTGGACAAATCTGCCATCAAAGTATGAGAATGTTGAGAAGTTACAATCAGACCGCCTTGGCATACCAAATGCTATAATTCTGAGCAAGGCCACCACAGAGTTCGGCTAAAATCGGGGAACAGGAATCCGTGGTCAACGCAAGAGAAATTGGAGTAGTTTTACTCCATTGTGCGATAACTTTCTGCCTTCGTTGGAGGAATTCTTCAAGGGTCCAGGTCCTCATCCCGAACAGCCCAAGATGCTCGAGTTTGGGTAATGGTAAATCGAAGGTGGCTTCTCCGTCCACACATTCTGAGGGGGAAGGGAAAACCAAAGAGAATAAGGTGGCTAGGTCTGGACGTTCCAAGACCAGGTCTTTGACGTTCCTGCAACTGTCCCAAAACTTGAGTGGGAGGTCACCAGCGGATATATCCTTCCAACGCCGGTCATACCGCCATCCATCTGAAGTTGATTGTGACCGCAGTATAAGGTCAGGGTATTCGACGGGGTTAGGAAGGCGGATGTTATCGTCCATGAATTCGATGTCGACCAGCTTGATGTGTTCGAGTTTTGAGAAGTCCCACTTCGCAGTAAACTTTTCGAATAACTCGTTGGTCCGGAGGAAATAAGGATCGGTGATCCCGGGGAAAGACAGTTCTTCGATCATCCCCCCTCGCCTTCCCTTCATGTTACGTACGGTAAGATTCTTCAGCAAAGGCAGGGACATCGAGGAGACAATAGCATGAAGGTGCTCTGGCTCCTCATATCCAATCTCCAAGGTGTGGACGTTCGGGAGGTCAAAGGTCAGGATTTCGGCGTCTGTTGGCCTTCCAACACCGAGCAAGGAGAGGGTTTGAAGGGTGTCCTGGTTAGCTATGAGAATGGAACGCAGGATCTGGAAGGGCGGCCTGAAGTCCTCGTGGATATTTGAAATCGAGAGTTCCTTGAGATGAGACGGACTGAAGTTAGACCAGTCGACGGAAACACCACAAAGGCGTAATCGTCGAAGATTGGGGAAGGTATCGAGTTCGCCTGATTTGTCGAGCATACTAATCTCGTGGTTCCTTGATAGTGTTCGAGGAAAGTTTTCGACCGCACATAAAGGCCCAGTCCACTCGATATCACAATCGCGGAGTTGGTGGCACATTTGAGCAGTTTCCGAGTCTAAAGCCTCGAAGAAGGTGTAGACGCTCGAATAACTATCGCACGAGACCTTCAGAGTGCAAATGCGGTCGAAATGAGGGACCAGTAGACAAGCAATTGACTGGATTCGAAGGGAGTATGTCGTGTCCGTGATTATGTTTGTCTCGTCGTTCCGTGCGTCGATTGGTGGCATGGAAAGAGTCACGTCCACATGTAGAGGGCGAGCTTTTGAGAGCTTAAGGTAGCGAGCGAATTTCCTGAGCGGCTGTGGTTTCCGAGATGGTGAGGTATTCGGCCTAAATGTTGCCGTATCGGAGAACCTGTTGTCGATATTATTCTTTACGGCCACGTAGGCCCAGAGGTCCGACGAGGAATGTGCGATGCCACGCCACAGTGAGCAGACATGGCTGATTTTTAGTGCGAAACCAGAATCGTCCTGAGTACCCAGGTGAAAGATATTGTGCAGAACCTCTTGAGAGAGCACTTCGATTGTTGCCATCGAATCTGTTCGGAAAGTGATGAGTAAACGGGGAGAGAAGATTGAGGACCGATTGTAAAGGACCTGACCGACCAATTTATAGAGAAACCCGGATCCCCCACGCGGCATTGTGCACGGGTAAGATGGGTACCTTCTGGGTGTACCATGCAACTGGGAGTTCCATGCCATTACCCGTCGCTGCCATGGTTTTGACTATGGCCGTAGTTAGTATAAATACGTCCATGTAAGAGTTTCCACCTACCAAAGCGTTTGATCCATGACCGTGAACGATGCAAGTACCATGCATCTTGACTGAGCCATCAGTGCCACCACTATGTGCCACGGCCCACAGTGCCACCTATGAAACTCAGTTCGGCTAGGTAGTAGGGTACAGCCGGACGGGCTTTGACCAGCCCTACAGTTATGCCACGTGGTCTGAGCATTCCGAGATGCCCGGGCCCCCCGCTTGGCCCTCCAACCTTCTGGTCGACAATCTGGTACCCAGCCTCCTAGGACTCAACCCATATCCAATGGAGGTTATCAAGCTCGAGGGGAACCCTTGTACATTCTATCCGGACGTTGTTATGTTCAAGTTATGTCGAACTGGTGTGGGGAGTTTGACCGGGCCAGGACACGAACTCGAAAGTTAATCACAGTTTAAGGTGCGTATGCTCGGTCCCCTTCATCGATATCAGTGGCAGCTCATTTCGGCCTCTTATTTCTGTTGAAACTACCTCGTGTTGTGCAGTTCAGATGGCATATGGTCGTTCTCAGGCTGTAGACGTGGGAGAATATACACAGAGAACTTCTGGGCACCCTCAGGCAGGTAAGTGCCTATGCTCGTTGTCATCATAGAATGACCGACTAGATGCAATGGGTAGTTCATATTCACTATATAAACTACGGATATCAAAACATCGCAAATGGAGGGCCAATGAACAATGGTGCGTCACGCTCTTGCTTCCTGTCGAACCATACCTGAAATCGACATCTATTGCCGCAGACAATCGTCACTTTCCTCCACAGGCTATCCCGCAATCCTTGTCATTACCGCCCTATAATTGGCTGAATTCACCCGAGGCGCCAACCTTAGCGTTTCCGACCCCACAGATCGGTCTTTCCAATCATGCGGGTCTTCACGAGGTCGAGATCAGACCAAGTCAATCGCAGAGTATGGGTGGTAGCGATAGTCCGGGGAACATCCCAACCAACATCACGAAGCCTCTTTCTGCCATCCATTTCGAGGATAAAGACGGCAAACACATTCGTATCTATTCCCAAGATCACGACTTGAACATAGTCGAGATGTTCTACGACAGTAATCGCGGTGGGAGTGGATGGAACGAAAGGCAACAATATGTTATCGGTCGTGGTCGGCTGAATACAGGTCTTGCGGCTACCTGTTGGAAAGGAGGCAATGAAGTGCGTAGAGTGATCCAAACCGATAAAGTTTCATTCGTGTCCTGACTATCCTGATTTCAGATACGAATTTACTATATCGATATAAACGGGACAATGGTTGAGGTGTGTGGCTCGAGTCGGGTCTTTACATGGAGCTCGTTTATCTAAGTTTCCATTATAGCGTGCCTATAGTGGTGGAGGAGCTGGCGCTTGGTACAATGGTGGCATGACAGGTCGTTTCCTTCCCGCACCTTATTCCAAACTTGCAGCGTTCAACTTCGAATCCAAACGAGACCGTGAGATTCGTATTTTCTACCAAGACCTGAACAACAAAATACAAGAAGCGACTTTCAAAAAAGGGGTGAATAACGAAATAGAATGGCGTTTTCGTTGACATGCTGATGACCATGATACATTATTTTCAGCAATGGAGTGTGGGGACACATACGCTCCCCGTCGCCCTACCTGGGACCAATATCGCAGCAACAGGAGGCGCGGAAAAGATGTGGGTTTATGCTCAAATGCCCGATCTTTCTATCAAAGAGAGCTGGTCAGAAATCCCTTTTTCTTCTTATAGTATCTTATAGGGCCTCCATCTTTAGTTACCAGGGTGGCTGGCGGGTTGGTGGTTTCACCTCGAACAGGTCGTACGCAGCTGGTGCCCCAATGGCTGTCGTCGTTCGGGACAACTATCACATTCGTGTTTTCACTACCGATGACACGAAGTCAATCTGCCTTACTCAGTGGAACGGGCGTTGGGATGGAAGTTTTGCGATTGGGTCCTCTGCCCGGATGTACACTGGACTCGCTGCTATCTCAATAGCTGGTGGTGGGTTTCCAGGTAACTCTCTTCGTCTTTATTTCCAGTCAGTCGAAGCAGAAGTCACGGAGCTGGCGACATATGATGGTAATACGTGGAAGGCTGGGAATCAGAAGATACGAATCCCTAACAAGATCAATTAACAGCTCAGGCCCTCCGTCCAGTAGGGGTCCTTCGCATTCGTAGACTGGGGTAGTGGGTGTGGCTGAACCTAATGTATGCCCATTATGCAGTAAGGAAGTCACCCTTCTCGGTAGACTTTGAAACACTAGGTCCTGTATTGATGATTTAGTTGTGAATACCTCAGCGTCTCTTCCGCTCCCCGCAGGGTGGCTAAGTGTTGCATGACACACCACGAAGCTCGAGTCAGTCATGGGCGCTCGATCTTCGGACTCCTCCGGTTTGATTCCCTGCAAGGTTCGTAGGCTCATGAGAAAGGTCATTTCCACGAAGCACGCGTTAGACCCGCAGGGCAACCAGTTTCTTATCTCAAACTCCCCACCCACCATGTCTGGGATACCTGCGTAGGTTTCTTCGCCCTTCTCGTCTTCAGCGCTATTGATGGACACTACAGGATAAGTGTGTTACGGCTCCACCTGGGGCTCGTTAATGAAGAAGAAAAATGGGCATATTTTCGGGTATGGACTCTGATTTTTATCTTTTTTGCGATGGCACTGATATCCTGATTCCGATTGTTCATCGTGATGCAGGCCTCTGTGACAAAGGTTGTTAATGATACTATGGACACGTCTCGGACTGCTTTACCCCCTGCATTGCAAGTAGATAACCTGGACAAAGCAATGGAACAGGTAAGTTCTCGTTGTTTAGCCCTGCACAGTCAAGTCGAGCATGCTCATTTTTTTTCTGCTTTGGCTCTAGGTTTTCCGTAGGCACGCTCAATATTTCCCCCGCTCCTCACGAGACGACGATGGCCGACAACTGAGGAGATATATCCTCGAGCGGTTTCACGGCATTCGTCGGCTTTCTACCATCCAGGTGGCCAAACAGCAGAAGAAAACTCGAAAATCTCAGCGTCAACCCCAATCCCGTCAAGCTAAGCCCTCTGGTCCGAACGTGGACAACCGCCAGGCTCCTACACTGGTCATACCTCCACGTCAAAGAAACGACAACGCCCAGGGGCGCTACAAGAAAGCAGCCCCTAATCCCCCCGCCACTCGTAACCGAAACCAACACCAACTCCCGGCCGACGACCTTCTTAACTTCCTCACGCAGGAGTGCGACCTACCTCTCCCGCAATTGTATCCCTACCTGAAGGACCGTGGCCATACCATGCAGAACATTCTCGCAATGTCGAAGATGGAGTTCGAGCTCATCCAGGCGACGTTGCGGCAGCTTGCCAGTGAGTCGTTAGCAACCTCTTCAAACAACCGCTCGGGTCCTGGCTCGACGAGTTGTGGAGGCGGATTGTCAGGGGGGCCGGGTCTTCGAATTGCTAATAGAGACGGAGAGGTAACGCTTGCACAATGGGACCTGCTCGCGGCGTATATCTACCGGCTAGGCCATTGATCATAACATCGGGGTTCAATTCAAAACGGACGATATCTTGAGAAGCCTTGTCAAGTATGTACGAAATCTCTTGACATGTACTAGTACTCGCAATTGCTGTATTTCTTCGGCTGGAATGTGACACATTATCTCTACTTCATCCTATATCCAGTGTGGGGTATGCCTGTTTTTTTTTTGTGAATCTGCGCTGGAGGCTACTGGATTGCCTGGACGTATTCCGTTAAAATGGCTTTTTCGAATCTTGATTGAATTTGAAGGACCGTGGACTTGTCCATGGACGAGGCTTGCTTCGGTGATTGCCGAGTGCAACGAGGCGGACACTGAGGTTAGTTGACACGCCATGTCACTTTAGCTCAAACTGCAGACACCTTGTCAGGTCGCCAACTGCAACCACGATAAACCTGGTGCTCATGGATGCAATCTCTTCCGACATAAATACTCTCAGGTGTACAGATGCATGAGAAAGTTCACCCCGACTGAGCCATTGCTGGCCTACGACACCACGACAGCAATAGGCCTTGCAGGACGACCTGATCTCTTATCTTAATCTCTTCTCCTCGAGATGCCTGGGTCAGCTAGGTAGTTTTCCTCCCTGCCTACACCCGGGAATACTTGACTGAGGATCTTACTGCGTTAGTGTGCTCCGTCGTCACCTGGGCATAGTCCACGACGAAAATGCTTGGGCAGAATTTAGGGTAAGACATACACTTCTTATCATCCCCCTTTCTGCGCTGGTGTCCTGATTCCGAATGCTCGAATATTAATATTCCACAGGCATCAGTAACAAAAATTGTGAACGATATCCTGGACACTTCGAGGGGTGCTCCACCGGCTGCAAAGCAGGGGGACCAACTCAAGAAAACAGTGAACGAGGTAAATTTCTCATCTGCGCCTAGTTTTCGGAAGCCCTAACTGGTTCATTTTTGCCTTTATTCTAGGTTATACGCCGACATGAAGAATATTTCCCTTCAAATACACGGTCGAGTAGCAAATCACACATCAGGAAATACGTTCTAGACCGCTTCCATGCTGCTCGCGATTCTCAGAGATGCAAAGAAGGAAGGCGCTTGGTGAAGGAGGAAGGACCCCATCGAGATCGTTCCTATCAGCCTCCACCTGCCCCTCACGCCGGGACTCCGAATGTCAATTCAACCGCGCCTACTAGGGGTCCCATTCTGGTCATACGCCGCTCAGTTCGTGACAGAAATACCAACACTCACCGGCGACAACCTACCGCGGATCCTCCCACTCCCATTATCCCTACCACTTATCAAGCTCCCCGAGGCGACGACCTTCTCACCTTCCTAACCCATGAATGCAAGCTTCCTCTTCCACAATTATATCCCTACCTTAAGAAGCACGGGCACAACATAGAAAGCATCATCGCCATGTCAGAATGGGACTTGGAGCTCATCCAGTGTTCACTGCGTCAACCGGCCTCCTTGTCAATTTTAGAGGCCGATAACGGTGATGGTTCTGTGTCTGGATCGACGAGCTTTGGGAGTAATGCGCCAGGCAGAGAGGTCACATCCGCACAGTGGGACTTACTTGCAGCATATATCTATCGTTTAGGCCATTGACGTCCAGTTAAAATTTGTTGGTTGCTCTTCGCAACTTTGTATCATATCTGCTTGTTGAAATTCGTCGTTTCTTGCTGTGTACTCATAGCTGAAATAGGATGAGTACTTGGCCACCAAACCTCAATAATGGTTGATCGAGGGCGATAAACTTTGAACCAGCAGCTCGGAGCAAGCCGATGACCGCCAGTAGGTGCACCAAGGGATGTCTATATGGTAACCTCGCAGTCCACCTCCCTGATGCCAACACTCATGGACCTACAACTTTTGGCATGGACTTGCTGTATGTATACAGTGCATACGGTCCCTCCCGACTTATTAATCCATTCAGTCAATCTAAACCTGGTTGAATCTGCCCTTTGGGCGAGGCCATGAGAATGTCCCAACTGAGCACGATGACGTCCTTCAAAACTGCGATAGAGATCGCCCATCCCACTCTCGTACCACTTCGAAGATGCCCAGGATCGGGTAGGGTTTTGAGTTCCTCGCATTTTGGCCGTTAGGCAATTAAAGGAGAATATTGGATAGGGCCGCAGGTACACTTCGTCACCACATCGGATTAGCAATGGAGGAGGAACCATGGGAGAATATTCGGGTATGTCCAGTCTAGTCGTCGCGAATGATGGCCCAGTCTGCTCACGGAAGTCGGGTGGTTGATGCAGGACTCTATCACGGAAATTATGAAAGATCATCTGGATGTATCACCTGGTGCTCCAACTGCTGCACGACAAGGAGATCAATTACTGAAAGTAATGGAACAGGTATGCTTTTAGCTCTGGGGCCTCCATTGTCGAATGGAGCACTTCCAGGAGTACTGACTTGTTTATCTAACTCTAGATCTACCACAAACACAAAACATATTTTCCCAATTATTCCCGACTAGACGACGAACATTACCTCAAAAGATACCTCAGAGATCGGTTTAATGACATCCGAAAGGGCCTTCAAAGGAAAGAGAGCAGATGGCTAGAGAAAGAATCTCGAAATCGTGCAGATGATCGATCATCTCGTCCAGCTGGGAAATCAAATGCAAATGTCGAGAACAGGAACTTGACCCCTACCGTGGTAACAGTACGCCCATACCGGAACGGGAATCAGAGTCCTCGTCCTCAACAACTTGCACCATATCCTCCCATTCAAGTTCCCCATAACGCAGACCAAACCCGCACGGAAAGCGACGAACTCCTCATCTTCCTTACTAACTGCAAACTCCCGCTCCCGCAACTCCACCCCTATTTGAAGAACCACGGACACAATATGAATAGTGTCATGGCCATGTCCGAGTGGGACATTGACCTTATCCAGAAGTCATTTCAACAACTTGCTTCGTTGGCAGTTACTTCGAAGGACTCGAATACCGTGGAGTCTGGTTCGAGCCGTGGAAGTCCGGACACCCAAGATGGAGGGGTGACACTGGCGCATTGGGATTTACTTGCAGGCTACATCTATCGTCTAGGCCATTCATATTCTTGCTACTAGTAGTTGACGTTGCTACCGGAATCTATGTTATTTGTGACCAAGAAGAGCTCGCCACACTGACCAGTCAGTCGTTTTCCCGAGACGGTCGACACTTCACCATTTCTCTTGTCGAAGATCTCTGGAGTGAGCCTGGGCACTAGTATCGGCGATAGATCCCTCGAGTTCCGTGTTGATGTCGCCGAGTGAACGCTTCCACCTGATCCGAGACGAAAGTTGACGCGCGAAAAACTGGCATCAAAAGATGGCTACGTCCCGCCAGCGCCCCATAGAGCTTCTCTGAGGTACCAAGGAGTTTGGACAGACACAGGTCCGAGGACCTTTCAAAGGATCTTTGCGGGTGAACTTTGGACCCGAGGTTGGATCGAGGTGGCGCGATGATCGATCCGGGCGCGGCGTGGCGGAAGAAGTTGTGGTAGTGTTTGGCATCATCAAGAGAAGCAAACATACCACAATGCCCTCGGCTAACTTAGCAACAGAAGCCGACCAACTGGCACAAACTCTACAATCATGCGACCGTATCTTTTACTCAATGCCTTCATGCCGAGCATGGTGATATGCAACAGGAATATCAAAGATTGAAAAACAAGCTTCGCCGCATAGCTTTGGCGCGTATGGGTTAGTGGATAAAAGTGCGAGGACCTGGCTAGATTCCCAAGCTGTTCTCTCTAACTCTCCTCTTTTTATCAGCTCACCTCGCAATGTCCTCTTCCCATGTTTTGGCTCCTGCGGATTTGATCCATGTTCAGGTCCTTCATGACGTTTATGATCCCCGAAACTTGGGTAACACACACGCAGACATCCACGCATGAGGAATCGCTCACCAAGCGGTGTGTATTGGACGGATTTTCGTGAAACAATTACACTGATTTTTTTGGACTCTAGCCGGTCGGTGCCCTGCGGAGTTCGATCAACTTGGTCAGAACACCGGACCACTCTTGGAGACAAAGCCGACCTCTCGAGCAAACTCCTATACAGCCTAGACGTCTCAGGCTTTATCTCTTGAAGATCATCATGCTACTCAAGGCACCGCTCTCGCCGAGACGTGTACGGCTCCTGTTGATGTTTCCCAAAAGGTGTTGGACGGGATGAGGGCAAATAGCACGGAGGCTAGTCCCTCTAGGGCATGGCGAAGCCGGTTAAGCCCACCGTTACGAGTTCGATTCCATCTTGGTATGCAATCTTCTTTCATTACCACCCTTCAATCTGACAAAAGATTGTTAGAACGCCGCCAGCATAGCGCTCCTCTCAACACTGTCCCTGTTGACTCTTGTCGGCACTTGCGCGTTGCTAGTGGCAGGACCGTGTAGCGGAGGGTTCATCCTGACGAGAAGCATCCCGCTATCCAAATTGCGGTTGATAACTGACTCCAAGACCCAACTCATCAAGGTCGTCTCTCCCAATGCATTCCAGGCACGAGCATTGCGTCGCAGGCTGAAACGACCTCCTCCTTTCGACCTCCTCCTCAGGTTGTCATACCCGGTGCCATGTGTTACAATATCGAGAAAACTCGACATAAATTCCTCCACGAGATCAGTCAGCTTACGCGCTGAATACGTCGACACGGTCGTTACGGAATACCGTGCTGTTGGAGTCCTTCAGCAGGTTGCTTTACTTCAAGACTATCGCGCCCGCAATGTGCTCCTGTTCGCGTTGGGGTCAAGACCGTCTTGGACGCACTTTCTCTCACCGACTCCATCGAAGTCATTCAAACTTTCAAAGAAACGAGAAGGACTCTCATAAGGGAGCATCGAAGGGTTTCACAAGATTCAACCCTTATTCGCATCGGTTTTCGTTGATGGGAGGATCTCAACAATGTTGTAGCCGATATGAAGGGGCCTTGGTCACGGTTCAGCGGGATATCGGACTTGGAGATCACATCAGGCTCACACAAGAGGATGCAGAAGGAATTTAGGGAGCCTGGGCCAAGGTTAGGAAGGATACGCAAACTTGGTTGGACGTCGTCGGCAGGCAGTGGGTTGTTCCTGCTTGGGCACAATGAATAGATCCCAAACGAATTCTCGGGACTTCAATATGGGCGGTACTAGAGAGTAGTCGTGCGTTGTAACAAATTATCGTCGTCAATTTACTTTTCTGATCCCAACATACACGTCATGTTCATACCTTGTGGGGCAGAATCTAAAATTTGGTGATAGTCGCCCAAATTAGCGCTCATCCCCTTCAGACGCCCACCATGACTCGGGAGGTTTCCTGTTAAGGCATCCAAATTCCATATGAGCTCCGCAGTTCCCGTAAAGATTACACGAGTTCTACCATGTGTCGCGGCGACTTGCAATAGAAGCACTTAGTAGCCCATTGTCCTAGATTCGCCTCAAATATGGGGTATCAAACGGGGCCCCGACTCACTTTCCTCTTGACAACTTCAGAGCGAGTTATTCTAAATGCCTAGAAACGAGTGAGTTGTCCTTCCTGCTGTTCACCTTCAAAACGATGATGACCTCTCGAACAAAGGAGTCAGCTTAGAAAAGAACTTGGATTGACGAGTGCCAGCCAAAAGCCTACTTGGGAGAAGCTTAGAGTAAGCTGTAGTGATAGCCATCATCTTCAATGCGAAGATGCTGACCGCTCCCACTTTATAGAAATTTATCGACGAGGTCCTTCATAATTACGTGGATATCTCAGCATCATCTTTACCCGCCATTCGTCAAACAACGGCCGTTGATAAAGTTATCAGATTGGTACGCGTATTAGAACGTTTATACTTCAAATTGCTTCTCACCTCCGCGTATCCAATAGGTCTCAGAATCAGAAAGCCACTATTTTTCAGAAGATCAAGAAGTTAACCGAAGGAAGCTCAGAGAACACATTCTACGCCGAACGAATTTCTTGAGGTATACCGCCAGAAAGGAGTTTGAAACCATAGATAGACGCACCCGGATGGCAACATCGCAGACAAAGGGCAAGCGAGTACAGTTACGCAGTTCAGCACGTCAGTATCCCGGAACTCAAATCGGTTCGTCGGCCACCACTGATCATCGTGTTCCACCGCGTCTGGTTCGTTTTGCCCCTCCAATCGACGAATCCGAAACCCCAGAAAGTAGCAATCACGATGGTCGTTCAAGTTCCCCAGATGATGATGATGATGAGGAACCAGAGGATCCCATTTACCAATTTCTTGCGGGGTGCAGCCCACCCTTGACCCATCTTCATTCCTACCTCGTCAAATACGGGCTCAACGACACCCAACATATTGAAACAATGTCGAGTTGGTCTGAGGTAAAGATTCGGGAGGTGGTAATGGAAATGAAAGATGTGGAAAATGTGAAGGCGGGAAGAGGAGATCTACGCAACAATGACTCGGAGAGAGGTCCAGCTGCCCAGACTCCAGTCATGTTCCCGACATCGATGGACTGGCAAATGCTTAGCTATTGGATCTGGAAGTATGGGAGGGATATGTGATAGGTGATACGCTTCGGACGGCGAATGTGCCAGTGGGGTTTTATGGACTCTGACAAGTTTTTCATGCAAGTGTTTAGGAACGAAGATGAATTTCCTGTAATTTGATCAAGTGATAGCTAGAGATTGAAATGTACAACACAATAACGAGCAGAATGATGCACGACCTGTTTCTTTCCGGTGCCGTGAAAACGGACAAGATTGAACAGGGAGGTGGCCTGCCGCGTAGCACAACAGACACAAATCATCTCCTCACCTTACTATAAACTCCATCTATCGCTTCTACGGGAAATGCGTACGGTGCTGGGTGCAGTCGCCACGCAGAGTCCAAAACCGCGTTGTCGACGTCATATGCCATGTGCTGATGGTCCTGGTCTCCATTTTAGATCATAAAGCAAGCCAGGGCAGTATAGATACCTGAGGTAACCCATTTCTGGCTCCTGGTACGTTACATTTTACCACTCTCTGTCAATCTCATTTTTCTTCCTAACTTCCCAGATTTTAATCGTTACTCGCAGTAAATAGCTAGGTCTCTATCATGTACTGTACGGAGCCCAGGGCCACTCAGGACCACGAATCTTCGCACACCCGTCCTTCGTCCAAAAAGTTGGATCTAGTCCCAGTCCCAATCTTGAACGACAAAGGAGGCCTCGAAAGGAATCCCCGCATCCGCCCAATCCTACGGGTCCTATTCAACTAATTCGTAAAACATACCGGAACCCATAAATGGTCATGAATGCTTTCATAACCTGATATGGACACCGATCTCCTCAATCACACAATTAACCTCCCGAAGCGGAATCAAATGTGCTCGACGAATAAACCGGACAAAGGATCCTCCTATCGTGCTCCATCCAATAACCCCAGGTGTGTTCAGATTTCTCATCAATCTCCGGCGGTTCTGCTAACTAATTGATCCATTTTTATGGTATTTAGACTTTGGCTGAAGCGTAGTAGATTTCTGCCCCTCTTCTCTACCGACCCCCGTTAACTCGCGGTAATACAGAGACTCAGAGATTACGGTTAGGTATTGAATCCAATATGTGGCTAAGCTAGTGAGTGTCCCGCCTTTCATCTCAACTTCCCCTCCCTGCCATCCTCGATCGAGACGCGTCGTGTTGGATCTAATCTCGGATCGGACGAGGCGACGCGTTCCCTGCCTTCTCTATCATGAACTGACTGTCGATAAATACACTAGCTCCCGAAAGCTGCGGAATCACCTACGACTAGGAGACAAGGCTTGGGCTGATCTACGCGTAAGTCCGTATCGCGTGTATCCTTTCATTGATTTATTAACTATCGTCCGTCATCCCGATTCACTTTCCATGATCGCTTTACTTGGCTCGTGATGTGGATCCCAAATCGTAGCACTTCTTGAACCAGATGGTAAAGGAACACATCGATACATCGTTGAACAGTCCTACACCCGCCACTCAACAGGCAGAGCTACAAGAGGCTGTCGATCGGGTACGTACTCCGATTTAATCCTTCCACCTCGTTTTCGTTAAGTCATTGCCCCCTTTCTTATCATATCCCCAGGTTTTCCGCGAAAAATCCGAATACTTCAATCCCGACACCCGTGCTGCGGACATCACCTTCGTTAAATCCTGTATCCGCGAACGAGCATCAAAACAACGTCAACGAATCAAAACACGTCATAAACGCCTCTTATTACAAGCAAAGAAGTCGACGACTCTTCGGAAGATCCAAGTTACCGTCAAGAAATCCTCTTCGTCTGTTGCCTCTGGTGTTGGCAGTTCTGAAAGGATTCGGCGCCGGAGCAGCCTTGATCGTGGGGGGAGCGTAGCCAGCGTTCACCGCAGTGGCAGCGTGGGTGGGGGGAAGGATGCGGCCAGGGTGGTGAGGTTTCGAAGTAAAGATCGACCTCGTTCGGGTGGGGAAGAGGATAAAGGGGAAGAAGAGGAAGTTGATCGCAATGATAGGAAACGGAAACGCGAAGAAGTTGAACCTAATTTGGGGACGAATAAGCGGGGAAAGGGACCGGAAGAGGATGCCGATGGGGCTGGTAGCGGGAGTGGGAGTGATGAGGAGGACGAGGAAGACGACGAGGGATCTCCTGGGTTCCAGATGGTGTTACGACCTCGACGACAGGTCGTGGACTATAGGGACATATCGAAGAGACAACGAGATATGGTCATTGTGAAGAGGGAATCACCCAGCGCCGCTTCGATCGCTTCAATTGGTCGTTTCTCGTCTATCGACCAAAACCGAGACGGTCTCTCTAAGGAGCGTCCAGAACAACGGCCGCATCGGGAGCATCGGGTCCCTGTGATTTATGCCAGGAGTCGAGATAGAAGTGGGTATGAGAGCACTGGTGGTGCTGGTGGTGTTGCAAGCGTCGAGTCCACCTTTGCGACGCCGACCTCGCCTTATCGTGGTGACCCACGTCGTACAACTCCCTTTATCGTTTTTCAGCAGAAATCTACGGGTATTACGGCCAAGACGGTTTCGTCATCGTCGCCGTCGAGGAACCCACCAAAGGTGATTTACGACAAAAAGACGAGGCCTGGGCATTCTCATATGACGATGGGATCTCCTGCTAGTGGTACGCATATTCATCGACTCGCGAATTGGTCTGACGTTCGTGATTTAGTTCAAAGTAACATTCACACTCCAAGTCGAGTACAACCTTGGGGCATCGAGCCGGTCTATGTTCCTAGTCATGGCAAACCCTCCTCGAGTACTACCCGTCCAAACGTACCGACATCTACCCCTATCTCGATATCGGCGTCAAACTCAAGTTCATCTTCTTTCAACCCTCTCTCCATTTCGTCGACCGCTCCAACTTCCAGTTCGGCCACTCCTTCGTCGATCTCCAATGTGTTTAGCACTACTTCGACTTCTACGTCGGATATTCAAGACGAACTCTACTTATTCCTCCGATATCGGTGTACCCGTCCTCTAACGCACCTTTACCGGCATTTACGAGCACATGGTCATGATATGGGGAGTATTAGGGCTATGGCGGAGTGGGGTTTGAATGTGATTCAGCAATTGTTGGAACCTCTGGCGAAGGCGGTGATGAGGGGACAAGGAAGTAGCAATATGAACTCTGGGGTGTTGGGATCTTCTTCGCGGCAAAGGGGGATGGTTTCGGGTGGTGGGAATGCGAAGGTAGAAGCGATGGCCGGTTCTATTCAAGAGGACGACGACGTGGTGTGTATCCCGAATCCGAATCAGGTGCGAGTGAAACCTGCCGATTGGGATTTGTTGGCTGGGTTTATATACGAACTCGGACATGGGATGAAGGCGAATGTGTAGGGTGTTTGGTGGGTGGGCATGTAGTGGTGGGACTACGAAATGCGAAATAGGGCTTGATTTAGGTCGTAGAAATTCAATGTATCTGTATCATTTGTTGGAATTATGTGGTATATGTTTTGTGGGCATACAATTTGGTTGCACTGATAAGATCGATCGAAATAAAAGCTACCCTTGCTCTTGAAGCTTGAAGCTTGAATCTTCGACGAGTAAATCGGTCATGATATGGATTCAACTTGACTTAAAGTCCAAGCACTCTTCTCCAGTTTTGCAATCACCTACATAAGCTTCGACGCCAACTTGGAATGAATATCGAGGATAATTTAAGGGTGCGCAGACCATACACTTTACCAGGTTCACAGTGAAGTACACCGATCTGTACGATCCAACAGCTACAATTCATACTAAAGCACACCACCACCAGTTCCCCTCTCAAAGAATACCGCACCCGTATCTGTCAACCGATACTGTAAAGCCGCACTTCGAGGGATAGTCCGGACATTTGGTGAGACGATTGTTGCTGGTCCAGGGTACACAGAAATCTGACTTATCTAAACATCCGGACGACAAAGGAATTGGGTAAACAGCTTACTTCTCCGCTGACTGCACCACTCCGTCCGCTGGATAGGGGGCGGACATCTATGTGATAAGAACAGAGTTGTTGTAGAGAAGTTAGGGTATCGTCGGGTCCGTCAGGTGTTACGATGTGATATCGGATCACGAATGTGGCGTTATTCTGGTGGAGAAAAGTGTTATTATATTAGAGGAAGTTAAGGATAAGAGGTGGATAGAATCAACGCGTTTGATTACCTGTGCGCATAGGGCATTCAGAGCTCGTACGAATCTGATAATATCCAGAGATGGAAAGCCGATCCATTCCAGAGAGGAAATATCGTCCAAAATGATTAGAGGCGGACTCTTGCTGCCTTTTATCGACGAGAGCACCAGATCGAAGATTGGTTTTAAAGATGGTCCAGTTGTGTCCGATGAAGGACTCGGCGGGTCGACGTGAGTTAAGACGTCGACGAACTGGAGTCCTCCAGATTCAAGGCTTCGTGTAAGATTTAAATTCTATAATCAATAGTTAGAAGATAAAACAACTTAGATGAGTTGTGGGACTACCGAACGAGAGGCAACCGTCTTCCACTTCGTAAGTCCCTCTGACACTGACAGTACGATGATTTTGCTATCCCGAGCCTCTTTCGAGTTCATCAGCAAACATTTGTGCAGTAGAAAGTCTGATGGGGAAGCTAATTCATCCGTAATCAAAAGAAGAACACCCTCTGGCAAATCTAGGGGTGGAAGCATGTGCATGGGAGGTTGTTTGTCTTGGTCGTTGGAACCAAACACCATGCCTGTTAGAGCGGAAAAGTCCGGACAAAGCGGCGCGTGTTTGGACGCGCCTCGTCGAGTTACCCCAGGCTCATTTGGTGAGAGACCATCCGCTTGATGAGCAACGAGATAGAAAAGGAGCATGAAAAGCCTCGGCTTGTGAAGAATCATTGTCATCCATGGCTCTCTGGATCCCCCGTGTCCCCTAGATTAGATTAGGGATTAGATTAGAGAACACAAACTCCATTCGCTGAGGGTTATCGATTATCTATGGCCACTGGGGTTCGCAAAACGTAGCACCGTCGGCGAAATCTCGGTCAAGATGATCATCGATCTCCTGAGTTACGATATGACTGGAATGATGGCAATTCACGATGAGAAACATAGAGACTAGAGTCGATAGACCCAGTATAGACGTTGCTGTAAATTCCCCGCGGATACAGTAGAGAGAACAAGTTGGGCATTTGGACTGTGTCGGGTTCCTGGACTTCCGGCTCATTGGACATTGATAGGATTATGTGCTTACTTAGTTACTACCTCGGTAATAAGGGTATTGACTACATGGATGAACCGGTCACGCGAGATTGATCATGATAATCGTGATGTATTCATTTAGCAGAAAGAGAGTGCCATCAGAATAGAAGCATAAAACGAAGGGACTTGCCGTAGCTGTAACCTTGGTAGTAACTGGGGTACACTATGGATAACCTTGAGCAGGGGTCCTTTGACGCGAACGAATGTCGTCGAGGTGTTCAAAATAATTATGGAGAAACTCGTGGAATACGTTTCTCCTTCGATTGTTGCTAGCGCCAGGTTGAGATGCCGGTGTCGGCGTTTGTGCGGCACGGAGTTGTTTGGGATCAAAGGCTTCGCCAAACACGTCGCGTTCAATTGCTCCTCATGGACTCATCAACTGACCAACAATCGACAGGCACATCATGGTGATATCTTCGTGTCGTTGCGGTCAGCAGATCCCGCAAAACAGCAGCCAGGCTTTCTATGTTGCGAGAGGTACGTATCTGCATCTTTCATCTCATAATGTCGAGCTTGAACTAGTCTCTTAGTGCAGTCTTTCGGGACTTTTTGTCTCCTTTGAAGTTACAGTAATTTGTCGCCGTGTGAGACCCACATTTCGGTTGTTTTGTTGGTGCCTAACATCATAAACAGTTCGACCAGCTCCTCAAGCCCGTTCAAGGCCCACATGCGCTCACATATGGGGCTATCAATGTAGTCGAAACAGCATAGGGAATTCAATTGAAAACCCTGGGGACCGAAAACGACGTACGCTCGTCTATTCACTATGAAATAGCCTCGCGCCAAATATGCGCCCATCTTCACTACACCACCGCGGTACCCATACATAACCTTCAAAGTCCCAAGGCTACGCCAGTGGGAATGACGACCTCTCACACGACCCATCCTCGCACCCTCCCTCGCGGCAAAAGTGTTTCCCTCCCTATCAGTTTAGAACATGCACCCAGGAAGCTACCTCACTTCTTCTTCCAAGCCCAACGAATCCTTCGCCCTTCACCCACCTTGGTTCTTCTTCCAGACACTGCGGATAAGACTTCAAGTACCCCCACAAGATCACCGGACTTCACCCCGTCGCATCATGGTGTTGCTGATGACTTTGGCACTGCCACAGTATCCAGTCCAACGATATCTTCAAGCAAGAAAAGCAAATCAAGCCTTTCTCATAGCGTTCTTTCAATCCTATCTGCCCCGAGACACCAAAAATCAAGGCATCCCTTGTATTCTCTGGCACCAGTTGGTTCGGTTGCTTGTCCAGCTCCTATGACAATGCCGCCGCTTTTCTCAGGCTATAAGTCTTCGAAGAGCAGCACGACAATTGCGGGTTCAGGTGAGTTCGTTGACATTTCTTCCACATTGGCTATCTTTTAATTTTTCCTCGATATTGTTAGCTTCGGGTAGCACCTACTCTGGTTCTGGTTCAAGCGGAAACCTCAGCAGCAGTGGTGATCGCAAAACCTCCCGTATGGTCGGTCGAGGTGGTCAAGGTTCCCGACCTCGTTCGCTCGATGCTCATTCACCACTTGTCCCTCCTCTTTCCGCTTCGAGTTCGACTACCCAACTTGCGATTGAAGTTCGTCGACTCGTTGGAAGGGGTGGTTTGGGTTCTCGGCCTCAAAATCTGAAGGCAGACAGCTCGATCGCTGCTACCAGCTCGGGTTCAGTCGAACATGTTGCCGAGTCAGATGCGCCGACACTCCGAGTCTCAACCCACCCTTCTCCATCACTACCAACTATTTCCCATCCTTTCCCGTTAAGCCCTCGCCGACGAGCGGCATCAAAAACCCAACCCGCTCCAATCGCTACCAATTCTCTATCTTTACCTCCCGATCCATCTCAGCCTGAGGACAGAACTCCGCGAGGATCAGTATCCCCAAACCCGACACCATCACCACGCTTTCTTAACTCTCCAACGCTTGCATCCATTTCCACGTCATCACCATCATTACTAGATCCTTCGCCTACACCGACTAAAATTCGGTTCTCGGGTAGAGGAGGCGCAGGTTCGAAAGCTCGTACTGTGAAGATCATCGAGCCAGAGGAAACTGTTAAAAGGGGGAAAAGTCATTCTTTGGATAGTAAACCGGGGTTCAGGTTGCCGTGGAAGGGAAAACCGAAGCTGAGCCTTGCGATAGCGAATGTGGTGCCGGAAGACGGGAGTATAGCAACAGGAGGAGGAGTGACATTGTCTCCGACATCGATGACGGCTAGTTCCCCTTCAACGAGGAGGAGAAATTCGACTTCAACAATTAGTCCGATAGAGTTTAAGGTATCACCTACAGGTCAATCAGCTTTCTTCATATCTTCGTTATCCGTTCGAGGCTAACCTTTGCCCCTTTCTTCTTATACAGTAACTCGTTCAGCGCAATGGGCACCATCACCAACACGAACATGGCGTTCTTCATTCACTTCAACCTCTTCAGAGTATCTTGAAGCACAACGAAGACGAGCTCAAACAAACAAGATGAACAAGCTTGCCAAACTCCTTGGAACAACCCCGCCTCAGGGCCCGCATACTAATTTCAATAGTCATTCTAGGACGGGAGACCCATCCTATTGGCCTACGACAAATGTCGTCACACGAGCTCATTCCAACTCTGCTTCTCGAAGTTCAATCCCAACTCTATTCCGACCGTCCGACGAAACACTGTCAGCTGGTCGCACACGAAGACCCTCTGAAATCTCAGAAGATCTTCACCAACTCAATCTGACTGCAGATGACATTGCTTCTGAACACTTTTCGATGACGGGGTCACTTCAGAATTCGACAAGAAGCAGGAAAAGGAGAGGTTCGGCTCCGTGTCCCAGTCCCATCACATTTTCGCATCAACCACCCGAAGAGCACTTTGCTAGTCAAGATGATCATGATGAACCGACTCCTGGTCGCGCTGGTGGTGGGGTGCGGTACTATGTTGCCTATACACCACCTCCATCTCCAAGGTCACCGTTACACAACCGGTCAAGTTCAACTCCTTTCCCAACGAAGAGTTTACCCTCCAAATACTCCGACTTAACGTTATCCTCTACCATTTTTTCCACATCCACGTCGACTTCGATTCTATCCCCTCATAGGACTATGATTACCAGCCCTGCTCAGTCAATCTCTACGTCACCTACAACTATAACTGATATGGCCGCCTCCCCCTCTTCGGAATATCGACGTTCTTTCGATATGCTGGAGTCGGCGTTTTCGACATCAATCAACTTAGATTTGTATGTCTGTGCGCCTACGTCTCCCAGGGACCCGCCGTTATCTGCCTTTAGGTCTGAATATGGACTTGCACCTGCGTCTGCATCCAGGTCGGGTGATCGTGATGTGCGCGGTGGTTCGAGTTCGGGTTCACACCATTCGAATTCACACCAATACTCTCGCTCTGAAGACCATTCGGGCAAAGGCAAAAGAAGAGCTCGAGATAGGTCGGGTACGGACTCCAGCTACGGGATGGAAAGAACATCGTATGATGAAGATAACGACGAGGAATATGGGTTTACTTCAAGTTATACTTTTGATCATCATTATGCGGATGGCCAACAAGACTCTGCTGATGGGGATCATGAAGTTGGAGGTAGTGTGGGAGGTGGTAGTCATGGAGGGACTGAGGAGAGTTGGGACTGGGAGGGAGAGTGGAGTTATCAGGAGATGCAGGATGTTATCCGCCTCTTACGGGATTTGCGATGATGTGGTGGGTCTAGGGTGGTATTGGGATGTTGTACTGTCGGGTTGTTGGTATGCTGGTGCGGCGTGGGTGTGGGCGCATATGGATGGTCGCATCAAAGATTCAGACACGCCGAGCGGGACGGGTGTTGTTGATCTTGATCGCCATCAGGATGATCTTCATGATGCATCGATGATGCTGAGAGCCCTGCCCCCGATCGTGGTTGGGAGTTGGTGATTATTGGGATATCATTATTATTTTGAAATGGCTTTACATTGTTGGATCATCGGTGCAGGGTGGGCGATGGGCGAGATTAGGTGGGCGAGATTATTTATTGTATGTGCGTCGTTATGCCGCAGGTGATACAGATGCTTATTTCTGATTCTGATTCTGTAGTATGCCTTCGGCACTGTTTCACCGACATGTGTAGTTGTAAAATGAAGACATGATCGCAATACATATTTCCGTACAAGCGTTCAACTGCATACCTGATATGTGATAGTCGGAATCAAGATCATAACAAAACACACTATTCGTTTCGCCTGTCAGAGCCACCTCCGACGGCGAACTCAAAACGGCCATTTGAGTCCTCAGCCTCAACCCTTCTTCACCTCCTCTTCGCGATCATCGGAGTAAGGTCTCCTCATCGAAGTCGCAGGTTGGCCAGCCACGGGAATATCCGAAGAATCAGATCGTCCCATGTTCAACCCCGAAGAATAACCTGATGGGGTACCACCAGCACTTCGATTCTGGTTCTGACCGAGACCCATTCCACCTCCACCGCCTTGATTATCCTGCTGCTGCTGTTGCATCTTAGCGTCGGGATGGCCAGCGGGGTTGGGATCGACGTCGGTGACGGCGTCATCTCTGTGATGACCTGGGTACGCAGCGCCACCGCCTGTGGTGTCTTTATTCTCGCCAAAAACGCGGGGACCACCAGACTTGGCGGTTGGACCATACTGGTATTGGTCTGGATGGGTTTCATAGTCACCTTGCGCAAATTGGCCCTGGCCCTGGCCTTCTAGCTGCTGGGCACCTTGGTATTGCCAGCGCGAACTGGGTGCGGACCCGGTTTGCAGAGGAGCGCCTCCGGCCTGAGTACCAGTTGGACCGCTGGTGTTGGGTTGGTTATTGGTAGATTGCGACCCGCCACTACGGAATGAAGCCATTCCGCGTTGATATTCCTCGTAACCACTCTTGGCGACATCCGCGTTCTTTGTGTCGGTAACGTGTAAAGCTTTGTCGATATAGCCCAAGGCGGTACCGCGAGCATAGTCACCAGCTCCTATTAAATTATATATCAGTCCGAGGCAAGGGAAGATGTATGACTTGACAAAGAACAGTACGTACCGTGTATAACTTGAGTAGCTCCCCTAATAGTTTCAGTCCAAGTGTTAGCCCGCGGCTTGTCGTTTCCTGTGATGAATGGAAGAACCTTGATTTATCTTTTAACCCATGACCGGTAGAGGGTTGTTCCACACCTGGTCCTCCAGTATTCGTGTTCGTGTTCGTGTGCGTATTTTGATTCATATTCGGACCGGTGTTCGTCCCTTGGCCCATTCCTGTTCCTGGAGCGGAGTTCTGAGCCTGCTGAGGATAGGCTTCAGGAGCGCCATAAGAGGCCGAAGGATGAGCGGGAGGAGGTTGGGCTTGAGCCTGAGTTTGGGGTTCTGGGAACGGGGGATTAGGTTGGTTGTTCTGGTTCATTGACATGGTTGTGTAGATGGTAGGAAGGCAAAGGCAGGCTTCGAGACATTTAAGCTATATCGACGCTGCCAACTCCACTCGAGTGACGCAATTGCTGGCTCAGAGGGAGGAGCTGATTAGGAAGGTTGTTCCCATCACTAGGCCCCACCACATAGCTTTCTCCAATATCCACCAACAGTTACGGACTCGAAAGTCGACTTTACAGTAATGAACACCCAGAGATGGGTACCAGCCTGGGGCGACGTCACAATCGAGTTGGGTGTGAGTTTGACCGAGCTGGGCCACCTCCAGTAAACAAGGCCAAATCTGGAAGTTCACCGCAAGTTCAGCTTTTCAAACCGCCCATTCATTTTAACAATGTCCGCGGTTATCAATCACGTTTTACCAAACGAATTATGGGAGCAAATATTCATCTGCCTTGATTATCCCAGTGTTCTCCGATGTCAACAGGTCGCTATCGCCCCATTTGTTCTTTGGCAACTTTGGACTCAACTCGTTTCTTCATTCGCAGGTCTGCCGTCTTTTCCATGGCATCGTCATTGGGTCTGCAAAGATCCAGTATCACGGAGAACTCCAAATGGACGGTATGACTGACACAGGTACATCCGAGCTCCCGGTGAATGAGCGATTGGCCCTTCTCCGAGAACGGCGCTTTGCATGGGATAACCTTAGATGGAAGCCAGTCCCAGACATGACCATTCCCAAGACGTATCGTGCCTTCGACTTTGTTGCTGGGATTTATGCGATTGTCGTGGATGATCACGAGTTCATCGCAACTGCTCTTCCAACGACGGAGAAGGAGGGTTATAAAAAAGCCCACCATCTGGAGTTTAGCGTTCGAGATTTCTGCATGGACCCCACGCAAGACGTGATCATCTTCCTCGGGGAGCCAGAGATGTGAGTGTGTCCGCCTGATTTTTGTTTCCGATTGATCCGCTAAATAATATACATATGGAAGTAACGATCCTGCAATTTACCTTCATATCCGAACCTACTCTTCAAATGGGCCCCATCCGGAATCAGAGCAGCCCCGAATCCTCGTGAACCCCCTACAAAGACCGCACGATTGGATGCTCCAACTTGCTGGCGGTATATGTGGCCTGGCGTCTAGTAATCAGTCTGGAGCCGTGGAAATTCGGATTTGGAACTGGAAAACAGGAAAGCAGATCTACGTGGGTGATATTCTGACTTCCTCCGATCACAGTAGTTTAATCCATCTCACAAATCAGGAACAGGCCATGCGCGCTGAAGCAATGGTCGAATCTTTTACCCTCCTGAACTCCCAAGCTTTCGCACTCGGTAGCATTTTGGGAACGGGCTATATCAGCGTTGTTCGTGTCGCTTCTGGCATTGAGGTTTCGAGGTTGTTCTTTCCAGAACGGATTTCAGGGCAGATCCAAGGTATTGAAGTGGATTCGTCACAGTTTCTTGCCTGTCCTCAGACGAACTCCGTCTTCATGCCGTCTTCAACGCGACGCGTTCATCCATTTACGCTGCATTACCGGTTACGCGGTCAAGTCATCAACTTACGAGCATATATTCTGAATGAATTTCTACTATCTTATGCCACATCGCGGGACTATTCTCTTCAAAAAGTGTCTTGGGAAGACTGGGGTCCTCGTAATACTCGCATCATAGAAAAGGAGCCCTTCCACACCTCGCACTGGTAAGCACCATATTCCTGTGAATCGCTTTATTACTGCAAGCTTACCGCTTTGAAGTTCCAGTGAGGGTCTTCGCGTTGCGTTCCAATTGAAAAGGGGTTGCACGGACTTGCACGTCTTGGACTTTAATTTTCATCGGAAGCTGTCTGAAAATCCAGATAACTCCAAGGTGGTGGAATCTGTCACGTCTCCAACGAAGATATCATACCCTTTGATATTCAAGCATACTATCGAAACATTTCTCCCTTACACCCTGCATCTGCGAGCGGCCCCGGATTCTTGGCTAGAGCAAGAATCCATAATAATCTTGGGGGATTCGCATATTGTTGCAATCGCCAATGTAGGTCGATGAACCTCGCATTCTATATTTAACTTACAGATCCCTCTGATAGGATTCCAGCCCAACTGACAACACGCAGCTGCGTGCGGTGGCAATTTCAATTTGATCTATACTCTTTTGTTTGTCGTTACGTCTGGCAACAGTCTTATACGCTCGTCTGGGTGCTTGTTCCTTCAGCCGGCCTCATTATCAATGGTATTGTAGCCCATCCGAGATTACAGGCTCAATTTTCTGAGGGTGATCAAGTTCCTCCGAGGCATTGCGAATCTTTAAGGGTAAAAACCAGTGAGTCGCGGTAGAATTCTAGAGAAGTATCTCGGCAATATCCAAACGGGGCGAGTCTTCTATCCTTCAGATTCTCACTGTGCCCATGATTATCGATTACCACATGAAAGCGTGTTCGGGCATGTCGGGGTAATGACTACGCGTCTTGTGACATGACGTAAGTGACACATGGATAAGGATGATGCCAACTCGGACAAGTCACAAAGGGCTTTGACATTACAACTATAAAAGACTTGCCACACTGCGGCACTCCATCGGCGACACTCTACTCTTTCGGTTACACTCTCGAACCCCCCTCGGGCTTTCTCAACGAAGATAGATGGCAGCTCGGTACGTCGATCAGCTTTATTCGGAGGGCGAAGTTGATTCGAAATGGTAACTTACAGAGACCTCCGGAAATACCTTGGGCTACATCGCCCAGGAACGGAACATGAATGGTGCAGGTTGAGGGTAATTCTCGTCTGGATGAAGTCTAAATTCTAAATTCTGACAAGTTTACGTAGGATCGGGTAACCTATCTGATCAAGGAGCACCTTGATCTTTCGCCCTCTGCGTTGGGTGCAACGTATCAAAGGGATGGCCTCGGGACTATAGTCCAAACGGTAAGGTCGATCTTCCGACCAATTGGATTGACAAACCGATTTCCCGGTACTTTCTTTAGATATTCGATGAAGCACCCCGGTATTTTCGTCCACACCGACAGGCAGAAGGCTCCCGCCTTCTTCGAGAGTATGTTATAACGAAATGCTCTTGGGTTAAGTGGGGTCTCAACAACAAAACGGGGACAGCGAAACCGGATGCATCCTCGCGAGCAAACATCAATAACGGGGAAGTTGCACTAAATTCGGGTACTCATGCACATAGATACCCAACGCGAGGATCTGGGATCCGAGTAATCCCTAGTAGTTCGACAACACTCGCCAACGTCCGGGTTGGCCCACCGTCGAGACAACTACCCCCGACGACGAAATCTAAAAGAACAGCTGCACCCGTCCACCCGAGCACCAAATCGCAGAAATCCACACACATCCCCAATCCCGACTCTACTCTTGATCTTGACGGAGATAGTGACGATTATGAGGGCGTTAGACCAAGAAAGGTGGAGTCCACAGCTGCCCAAGTATCCCAGGATCCCCGACGCCTCGTCCCTGTCGTCGAGTTGCCCACGACAATTCGACGTCAAAAGCATCGCCATACGTCTCTCTTTTCGCAAGATGAGATGCAAGATTCAGCCGGACCAGTGGAAAGTCGCTCTCCATCCCCGGTTCCGGTTCCAGCTCCAGCTCCGGCTCCGGCTCCTCCAGCTGTAGTGGAGGTGATCCGCCGCAATGACTATCCCGCACAGATAAACCCTCCGCCTCAAGATGAATTGGCAGTCTTCCTCGAAACCCGGTGTCAACGATCACTACGCCATCTTTATCCGTTTCTACGTCGGTACGGATGCCATACGATGGACGACGTACAATTGATTTCGCAATGGCCATTGCCGTTAATCAAACAGGTGGTAGCAGAAGTGAAAGATATGGTGCCTCACTCGCAGTTGCGGAAGATCGAGATGTTGGATTGGGATATCCTCGTGTATAGTATCTCGAGAGTTGCGAAGGAGTAGGATTGGTTGAATTTGCTTCTAACTTCTAACGTTACTTTCGAGGAGATGACATGGGGTCTTTGGTTTATTGTATGTATCGTCGATATACTGTGGATGGATGCACAAGGGTACGATATAATTAGACATGGACTCTCGAAATGAAAGCCAGTCGTTTGTCTATCTCCAATACTTCAATCTGAGCGCAGGAAACCAAAACCTCGGTGGGTGCGAATTCGTATCACAAATTGGTCTTACACCCAATAATAAAGTTACAGGGTCATCCTATGGTGGCGTGGCGTAGCCAAATTCTGCCAGCGCATTGTTAGTTACGTGAACTACTCTCTGTTCGAACGTTCATTGATGGCAGCAAAGTGGGTCTATTTTTTTCATCGATTTTCCGTTGCTCCATGAAGCCCAATTGCGTTAACTCACTCAACCATGCAGGGGACTTCGTATATACATAGGGATAGCGGGCGAAAGCCTGGATCACGAATGGTGCAAGATCAGGGTGTGTAATACTGGCCTCATATCCGTTTCGATGGGATACTGCCGCCATGAGTGCTAACAAACCTTACAGGATCTGGCAACTTCTCTCATTGGCGAGCACCTCGATTTTTCACCCTCAGCACCGGGTATCCCTGAACAACAAGATGATATCGATTATGTCGTTCAGGCGGTAAGTACCGATTACATTCTCCAGACATAATGCACCCGTTGATCTACAGACACATCTACTCCATATATATAGGTTTCGAATGAGTTTCCACATTACTTCCCTGTCAGCGGGCCCGAACATCAACTGAAAGAGGGTATTCGCCTCCTTCGGAAATACGTCGTATCAAGGAGCTATTCGGATAGCTATAATTTTAAGCTGCGAGCACTGAGGCCAAGACATCCGTTAGCTGGGGGCACGATCAAGAACGCGTACACCGGCAGTCTCGGTTCGACAAAGCATACAAAGGACAAGAAGAAACCAACCTCAGCGAAAAAGCACTCAAGGGCGACAGGTCCTCAACGAAAATCCATGCCAGTACACCCGAGTACCCCAGAGCGGACAGTTCAGCCGACCCAAATCCCCAGTCCCGCCCCTAGTGACATCGACGCACCTGGGGACCTGGACACTACCGCTTCGTCAATATCGATTCTGAATGGTTCAGACCGGTCCTCGAGTCCACCCGACCTATCTTCGATATTGGACATCCCGGTTCAGGAGCATCCACGGCGTCTTGCCCCATCTATCGACTTGCCTATTCAAAATAGGTCTCGAAAGCACTCTTTCCAATCCAAGCAAATGGACACACCAGTGGTCAAACAAGAACCAGAGGGTTCCGATCCCTCTCTGTCTCCATCCACGGGAAGGGAGGTCAGCAAAGAATTCAACTATGACCACCAACAAGAAGACGAACTATTGAATTTCTTGGAAACGAGTTGCCGATGTTCCTTACGCCATCTCTATCCCTACTTGCGTCAATATGGATGCCACAATATGGAGGATCTACGCTTAATCGCAGAGTGGCCACTGGTGTTCATTAAGCAAGTGGTGGAAGAAGTCAAAGAAGTTGTACCCACCTCCCAGTTGGAAGAAATCGAGACTTTGGATTGGGATATTCTCGCCCATGGTATCTCCAAGCTTGGGAAGAAGTAAAACTGGGATTAGTACCGGAACCTGGAGGCATCTAAGTGTATGTTGATTCGGTGAACATGCAGGATTGAGTTTTGATACTGTACAGTCTGTACTCGTAGTCTGGGCTGTTATATGATACAGATGGCCGTTTTGTTTCAATGACCGATATACTGTATAATGAGATTTGAAGCTTGAAGGGGTCTTCTTGGTTCGCCTATGGCCCGCTTTTTCTTGTATTTTTGCAAGTTCTCGAATTCGTGTCAGCCAGAGTTGCTTGTTGCAATCGCGGCGTCGGCGTTTGCCGCATGTTTGGCGTGGGCATTGGAACCAAGCACAAACCTTTTCTGGAGTCCAGGTCACAACTATTGGCACGAATTCTTCCCCTTTCAGCTTTGCAACTGGCCTTTGGAGTTCTGTGCGGACTCCAAGTAGCTTCCGTGCTCCTGTGCTTTGAACCAGAGCTTTCTGATGCGAAGCTACTCAATGCACTTCCCCCTGGTATCCGCTCTGAAGTCATCGAGACGAATACTTCGTTGATTCCTGCTGGTTCAACCTCGGTCGTTCGATTTACAGTCTTTGGTTCTTGCCTAGAATGGTACGGGTGATTCCTTCATTTGGCGTACGTGTGTGAATCAGCGCGGTACTAAACACAATTTAAACAGGAATTCATCCGGTGTCAATTGGCGTTCGCGAGATCATAGGCTATTGGTTTCCACGCCTTCGATTATCTCTGCAGTTGTCAGTTGACCCAGGAAACGCCTCAGAGGCGAACCTGTGGAAATGGGGAGGTTCATATCCCAAGTCAAAAAAGAATGTCGTATAAAGGGTGAGAAAGTGTTCTCATCCCATCCTCAGACCACTGATTGGACTGCGCTTTATAGTCGACTCCCCTTTTCTCACCATCATGTCTATCGCTCACGCTTTATATATTGCGGACGCCCTCCGTCAAAAGGTCCTCACCGCCGCTTCCGACCCCCAGAATACAGCGACTACTCCAGAACAAATTCTCGACGGTAGAATTGCTCAGCAAAAAGTGATTTTTTCGATTGTCGCTGCTGCATCCACCATTACTGACCTATCTGATATCTAGGCCAGGAAGGCGTTGAGCAGCACCGTTGCCCTTGTCGAAGAGACCCTCTGCCATAGCATCCAATGAACAAAAACCTCCCCTTGGCACGATACCCGTTCCTGAGCCCATATGGTTTTCCTCAATAAAGTTCTATCAGATGCGAAGGCCTACGAGAACGCCACGACCGATAAACAAAGGGCGCTTGCTTTCAAGGATGCCAAATCATATATCAGCCACGCGAGGACTTGCCGTAGGATTGTCTCGAAGTCGATGAAAACCGGTCAGGGGCCTGTGGTTATCGTGACGTCGCAACTTCAGGATGTTCCATTACGGCTCAAAGTTCAGTTGCAGTTATTGAAGGACAAGTTGGTGGTGCTTCAAGCGACTTTGGACGTCCAAAAGCAGACGATGTCTCGTATGCAGGCGGCATTTTGGGGTCACTTGCCGCTGCTTTCCTTGGTACGTTCATCCTGTTCGAGCTCCTTGTTTCTACATAACTCATTTTTTTTTTACTTAGGTCTCGCTCTGATTGTCGTTGGCCGTATTTTGCGGAACCCATGGGTTCTAGTCGGGGCCTGTCAGACTCGGATGCCCTTACATAGAATCGCAAATATCTCAACAGAACTCCCAAATGACTCAAGGCGGTCAAACATACCTGATCGCTAAATATATGTGAGCTCTTCCATTGCTTTCTGATCGTTTCCACTCGTCTAACTCCACAGCTACGGGGTTTAGAGTTCCCGGAAAGTGGAGCTTCAGTCGGCTTACACCGAGAGGAAAGGACTATGCGGCTTACCCTTGAGCTGGTACGAAGAATGGAAGTTGCGTCTAGATCACTGAGTGAAGATTTCCTACAGAACTTGTGGTTGTATGCTTGTCTACTATCCCGGCATTCCTTCACTTCGTTCGAGGTTCCACTGCGAGCGCTGATTCTCGTGATGTTGGGTGCATGGTTGCTTTCGCCATTGCCAAACTACCCTCATCGCCGCCACTTTCATCAAAGTTTGGTGACGAGTAGGCTAAAGTTCTCGTCACAAACTTAGCACCATCCCATGACCATTGACCGACTCCGTGCCGAATAGCCTTCATACTTCCTTCCCGACTTGGGCCTCTCTTCTGTTTGAATTCGAAGTAAATTCTCCGTGCATATTAACAAAGAATCTTCACAGAACTGACAATGTGGTCGCAGATCGGCGCGTGAGTTCTTCGTTGGCTTTTGCTTTCTTTAATCGTCTGTTACTAAAGCTGATGCTTCCAGAATTCGTGTAACCCTGTGTCCGCAACTTTTATCTTTTGGAGCACACCAAGATGGACCAACAAAACTTGCGCCATCTATATCCCCGTGTCGTTTCACTTTTATTTGAGGGTAAATGCCTGATTCCTTGGACGTCGGAGCCGAGCTTACCATCTGGTTCGCCTCTGCCTTTCAACTGTAGTTGCACCCCTTCCGACTTCTTTTCCATCGTCTACTTCGTGATAAGACTCACCACCGTTGCCGCCATTCCTAAGTTTTTTGTTCAAGGTGTCGTCACTCTCGTTAGAGTTCGGCAATGCAGTAAGTTAAAGTTCTCATCACAAACTTAGCTTGATATCATGACCGTCGTTTAGACCCGCCGTACCCCATGCCGGATAGCTTTCGTTTGCCACCTCTTTATTTCACGGAGGCTGTTCTAAATCGACACCAGGAAACGTTTGGAGCCGTCGATGATATTTATTCCTGCTCTATTTTGAGCAGCGCACGCGCACACCTCATCTACTTTTTCTGGAAGCAAGGGGAAAATATCAAATTGTGGAAGTAGCTTCCGTTGTGTTTGTTTCGACGTGGGTTCGTCTCACTGAATGTATAAAATCTGAAAGCTCATGCCATTCTGTTCTTCAGAGTGCTTCCACGAACCACTCTTCGCTGCAAACTTATCACTCCTCCTTTCAAGATGTCTATTGCACACGCCTTGGCTGTCGCAGACGCACTTCGTCACAAAGTCGCAGACGCTGCTTCAGATCCTCGCAATTTGGCAACCACGCCGGAAGAGATCATCGAAGGCCGTGCCGCGCAGCAGAAGGTCTGTCGTAGATTCAATCTGTTTTCCGTTTCATCTGGTCATCTAATCTATCTTGTAGGCTCAAGAAGACCCACCTCAGCGATAAAGACCCCAACATCAAGAACACTGTCGACAACTGGCCAGCCTTATATTCCAAAGACTGGACACTCCTTGGCGATTGCCTCCCTGACTCCAGCTTTGCTGGACTTGTCCCGTTTGCTACCCTCAGCCAAGATCACGAAGTGATATCATTCCAACTCGTCGCCCTCGCCCTCGACGGCACTCTCACACACATGACAAGTGACCAGCTCACACCACAGTCGAAATGGGAACCGCTGAACTTTGTCGGAGACTCGTCCCTACCCCAGTTCACGAAGATAGCATATTGGAATAACACTGCCGTCGGGTTCGATGACGCGTCTAAGACGTGGGACATCACCATCAAGTTTGACGAGTTGCAAACCAGACCAAAATCGATCCTGTCACGGAATTTACAGCGAGCGACGTAGGCCCAGTCGGACTACGTTCGGATGGCTACCTTTGGAGGCGTCTGATCATGCCGTCTCCACAAGGTGACAGGAAGGATTCCGTACTTGAGTGGAAACGGTGGATCGAAGCCGATGGCGTCGTCAACATCGGTGTAGCCTCACCCGGTGTTGTTCTCGACATGCACCTTCTAACTCGAACACTCAAGACTCGTTATCTCGACGTTCAGAGCGTCATCTACCCCGTTGTGGAGAATATCAGCGCATTTTGCGCCACTCACGAATTCTACCTCGACAATGTCTACCAAGACTCGCAGGATTTTATGAACGCGTCCTCACAAGAGCAGCAAGACATGGCTCTTCAAGACGCCCAGTCTTTTGTGACTCACGCAAAAACCTGGGCGAAGATCGTGTCGGAGTCTGTCCTTTCGGTGCAATACTCTAGTGACAACTATGACAGCCCAACTCCATGATATTCGTTTGCAATTGGAGGCCCAATTACAAATACTGCGTGACAAGCTCAAGCAGCTTGAGGCCACACTGGACTCTGAGGAGCAGCAGATGTCGACACTGAAGGCGGAGCTATGGGCGGCTACTTGTGGGGCTTTACTTGGTACGTTTGTCTCGTTGGGATACCACTGTTCTTTTTGCTCACGAATGAACTTCAGGTCTTGCGATTATTGTCGTCGGTATGCTCACAGGCAACCTAGCAGTCCTTTTTGGTGGAGGTATCCTCATGGCTGGGGGTATCGTTGTCGCTGCTGTGATTGGCCGCCAAATCAGCGAGCTGGCTGCCGATATTTCCGCCACCAACTCTCAAATTGACGCCGTCACCACTGCTATAACAGAAATGTCGGATATAGTCTCGTTGTTTACGGATCTTGACAGTCTTTATGGCACCCTCAACGAATTCTGGGGAGGGCTCAACAATGACGCGTCCCGTATAGGCGTCATGGACAATGCGACAGCCACGGAGATCGGTTTTAACATGTTGGGCGATCCAAGCAGCATCCAAGCGTCAATGGCTATGACAACCGATATGGGCGAGGCTTGCGATACCTATCTCTCTATCTTGAATCGACAAGGGGTTGTTATCCCTTCCTCCTTCGAAGTCGCTAAAGTCACTTCGGTATCTACCCCTCCAGGACCATTCCCCGACTTCTCCAGACCGCTGGGATCCCCCTTTCGGGACATGCCCTTGGCCCAGTGTTCTCTATAGCCCAAGATGCATTACGCCGGCGGGACTTTGACGGCTATCAGAGCGTCATAAAGTATGCAACTCTTTTGCACACGAATGCTGCTGTGGAGAAGGCTCTCGCCACAGCGGGTTCCGGGCTGTGGTTCGACGTTCCTCAATTACGTGGGGCCTCCAACGTTTGGCTGGAGGATGAACACAATTTCTTGGCGGGCTCCAGGTTGTCGGACCAGCCGAGGACAGGCTTCGAAGACGAGTTGCAACCGCTGATCGATGATGCCAATGCGCTCGATTATGACTTGAGTCAGATCAAACCTGCTATTGTCGGTTCCCTGAACAATATCGTTACCATGTCCGGTGTTCTCGTGGACTGGATTCAACAGTTTCCAGAAGCGCCAACTGATCCAGACGATATCGCCAAGCTGGAACAATACCAGCAGGATGCCACCAGGGCCTGCAAGAGCGCAATGGATCAGGCAGCCTCTGCGAATAACACCTTCGTCAACTTCAACCAGAAGGCGACTGCACTTCAACAGGACGCCGAGGCTGAAGTCAACACGTTGAATGACGCCATCGCCGCAAAGAATGCTTACTGGGACTCCGAGTTGGCCAATGTCCCGGGTGTGCACTTCGATTACCCAGTCCGTACAATTGGGGACGTTATCGAAGACGAGGTCCGCATCAACTTCAAACGGAACCAGGACATCAACCCACTCAAAGACGAAATCTCACAATTGAAGGATCTTGAGTCGAGCGGTGCCTCGTTCAATGGGCACGTCGGGACGTGGGGCGATATGGCACAAACCATCAGCGGCAACCTTGGTACAGTCCACAATGCTCTGCTGAAGGTCTGGGGTCAGCTATACGAAGACCCTATCCTGTACTCCTCTATCATCCATGGAGAGTGGGCTACTGTTGCTCAGGATGCGAAAGACGTCCTTGCTATCCTTAATAATAGCACGAGCAAGCTTGAGTTATGGAGTATCCCCCGGGACCGCCTTCTCGCTACTACTGCCCCCACTGCACTCACAACTCCCACTGCCGACTCTGGACTTGTCCAGGCTATTTTGCCCAGCACCACCCTTAGCGATTGTCTTAGCACACAATCTGACGCCGTCGTTGCGTTTTTCAACAGCCTCAACGCCCTCCTGCAACTTCCTTCCTCCAAGGGCATCGTTGGGTCCTGGGATGCTACCCAGACCAAACCACAAACTTTCTACAACGTGGCCATTAGTCTCCGTAATGACTGTGTTCACCCGATCACCACAGAGTACCAAGCCATCGTACAACTTCAACATCTCGCCGTTCTCCTAGACTTCCGTGCTAGCCAGGTTCTTGCAGGAAAACTACCCCTTAAATCCCTTTTCCAGTCAACTCTCGCTTCTGTGAAGCCCGTCCTTAAAGTCAGTCAGACGACCTACGAATCGCTCAAAGACACTGGTCGAGACCTCGGAGCAGTTCTAGACGTCGTCAGCGCCAATATTTCTGCTTTAGACAACCAACTTGCGGGCCTGAAGGATAATGTCGATGAATTAGAGCAACAGGAGAGGGAGGAGGTCATCTTCAACGTTGCGAACTGCATTGCCGTCGCTTTCCCCGCACCAGCCTTGTTGGCTTCGTTCGGGATGATTGGGTCTGTCACTGCCACAGTTCTACTGGCAGTGCAACTTGGGTCCGGGGCTGACGTCACCGCTTCCAATATCAGGACCGTGCTCGAAACCCTCTCCTCGTCCGACCTGGCCAAAGTCATCCAGTCTTTAAAGGTGGCCAGGTCCACTCTCACCGATGGTCTGGATGGTCTGAAGAAGATTCAGTTGTTATTTAGATCAGTTCTAACTGGGGTGGGAAAGGTCAACAACGCAGTGGATGAGATGAAGACCTCGCTAGGCTCGGTGAAGCGACTGGGGAGTGACCTTGTGTTTATGCAGGGTGATGTGGAAGGTATCAAAGTTGCTTGGGCAAAAATTCGGGATGACGCTCAAGATTGGTTGGATGCTGTTGATGGGCAGAATCTCGCTTTTCGGCTGTTCGTCGGGCAGGTTGGTGATGAATAGCCCGTGATTTTTCTCTAAATTTTTCGGCACTCAATATGTTTGAGTGTGTACAATAGTGTTATGAATGAAGCGGTGTTTTCATCTCCCTCATAACTACGATAATCAATCGTAAGGGCGATAAAGACAAATCCTCGGACAAGATCACCATAAGCTGTAGGCAGTACTACGGTCCAAGAACAGTTATAACTAGCAGTAACGCACACCTCTCCTCTCAGAAGCCAACACATGAACAGAAGCATTGGAATCCGCCTAGTTCATAATGCATGTCAGCCAGGAAAGGAACTCCGCGAATTTGGACTTGTTTTGCGGCAATATACACGCGTTCGGCGTATTCGGCGACTCTCACTTCACACCCATTGTGATTGTGAATGGCAGCTAGGTGAGGCTGGTCGAGTTCATTCAACACCAAAATAATTAACTCCCTTGACAGAGAATTTCAAAAGCACATCGGGTTAAATCGCAAGCAAAGTAGGGAAAAATGGACTGGTCTCAAGGTACGGTTCTCTCCCATAATTCATTCTTGAGTAGGTCAGGCCTCTGACAGAGGTGTGTAGGATAGAATATCCTCCCTTACGAGAGAATTCATCGACTTCTCGCCTTCCGCTCCACCTGTAATTGAGCAAGAAGATAACGTAGAACGTGTCACTCAGACAGTAAGTCCAGCGTCCTTCACCTTTAACCCTCGACGAAATGACTTGTGGGCCTTTTAGATCCTCTATGAGGCCCCCCAATATTTTGTTGAAAGACGTGTGCAAGGCGCAGATCTTCTCCGTCGATATGTTTTTTCAAAGGCTCGAGAGTTGCAGCTTCGAATGCTGCGCGTCGGTCGACCACTGGCATGTGTGAAGGAACTGGAGCAAATAAACGAAGATCGCAGACAGTCTCGTCACCCTGCATTTGGTAGCAAGCTTCCGATAAATCTGGGTAATGAGCCTATATCAGATCTTCATGCCCATAGATATCTCATCCGAGGACCTCGAATTCTCACTGGCATCTCGATGACGCATGAGAATGGGCGCTTAAGTGTAAGCCCCAACCCGGATGCGCTGACGTCTCAACGAAGATATCTACAAGCACGTACAAGCCCACGACCACGGCTTGCGCATCAATTCCAAAGTCCAATCTTCAGGTTACCCCCCAATCTCGAAATCGGTGATGCCGATCAAGGACCTCTTTCCTCTACTAGTACCAACCTGCCAGCAGCCCAAAGAACTCCATCTCCAGGTCCCTCGAACCGATCCCCGAGATCGAATGCCACCTCAAAAGAAACGCATGTAGATCCACGGCCCATAATCCATCGTTATCAGTCCCGCTACAAGCAAGAGACGCAATTTAGCTTACCACGCGAACTCCTCCTCGCCTCTCCTCTTCAGTTGCAAGCCCCATTGCAGATACCAGCCGGCGGGGAAACAAGCGTGCAATCGGAAGTTCTTGCACGGGAGAATTTGCTCGTACCTGCGGCCCGCCTACCTAAAGACGACTTAGAAGAGTTTCTCGAAACGCGATGTCAACGTCCCCTGCGTCACCTTTATCCATTCCTACGTCTATATGGCTGTCGTAGTATGGACGATATACGCTTGATCGCCCAATGGCCGCTGGCATTCATCAAACAGGTCATTACAGAGGTAAAAAGAGTTGTGCCGATCTCACAGCGACAAAAGGTCGAGATGCTAGATTGGGATATTCTAGCCTATAGTATCTCGAGAGTTGGGACAGAGTTGGGTTCCTAAACGTCGCCGCGTTCGTGTGGGGAACAAGTGCGGGCCTGGGGATTATTCAGAGCTGCATGACGGATGTACTTATTGTATATTGTATAATATCTGGACATACGACATGCTCATAGTTCGTCCCCGGGCCACCGGTCGTTGCATTTATTTTAACGTCAGGACACTCACCCAACTGTATAATCCAGTTCTTATCGCGCATTACAGCATGTATTACCTCTCGTGCGTCTGTGCATGAGTTTAAGATTATGGATAGTCAACACAATTTTTTGTATTTTCCTTTGCATCATTTCAAAAGTGGATGGCAGATCACACGTCACGATATTGAGAAGAGAATAAAAGAGATCAAATTCGAGATCGTAACTAAACCTTACAAAGGGAGTACACTGCAATAAAGCGGAGAGGAATCAATACCCTACGCGATCTCGGGAACAATTCCCTGCCTGTTAATGGTGTCCAACCAAGTCTGCGTATCATCACGAACTTTTGCCCAAGCAGCCTGAACCCCTTCAGCATCCTCCTGCGTAAAGGTGATGTTGCTTCCCAACTCCACTTCCTGCAGGAGGAGTGACAACCCCGTCTCCATGCCGCTGATCACGTCGTTAAGACCGACGACAGCTGTAACAACCGATTTGAACAACGGTTGAGCCGTCTTGAGTTGGTCAACGCTCTGACCGAGCATGTCCTTCGTGGACTTGAGGGACTGGACGACTTTAATCAAGTCGGATAGCGAAAGGGAATCAAGAACGGTCTTGATGGCAGCAGCGGTGGCAGTAGCAGTTGCTCCAAGTTGCGCAGCCAAGCAGCAGCCACAGGACCAAGCAACCCAAACGAAACCAGAAGTGCCGCTCCAGCAAAGGCCAGAGCAATCGTGTCCGCAATGACCCATATAATCTTGTCCCTCACCTGGTCCTCCAATGTATCGATTTGATCGGTCAAGTCCGCAATCTGTTGCTCGATAGAGGCGATGTTGGCGTCAATAGCGCTCAAGACGGCGGTGAATTTCTGGGAAGAGTCTTTGAATATGTCGTTGGCCTTCTGGGTAACCTCGAGGGCGGATTTGACGGAAACAAGAGTCGATTGGACGAAAGCTTGAACAGAGAGTTTCCCTGCGGCGACGTTTCCGGCGCGGAAATCCTGCAAAAGAGCAAGACTTTGAAGGCGAAGGACGGCACCGTACTCCAAAGCGATCATGTTGACATACTCGTTGCGCAAGCTGAGGGAGACATCGTAGAGCGTCTGTCTCTCAGTATTGCTCGGATCCCACGCTCCAATGATCTCTTGGGAATAAGGGAGAGTGAGGAGGACGTCGAGGTTGGTAAAGATGCAGTAGCTGAGTCGGATTGGGCGAGGATGTCGTCACCGAGGTTGACAGCGGGCGTTACCGCTTGAATGACGCGCTGAGAGTCTGTAGGAGGCGCTAAACCGGCGGCAGTGGCGAGGACGACATCTTGAGATACACTCCACAGCTCGAGCTTGCCGCCGCCAGTGGTGTTGTTGAGGATGGCGAAGACGTCTTGTGCGTTTTGAGAGAGCTGAGCCCACTCTCCTTGGATTAAGGAGGCGTATAGAACCGGGTCCTCGTACAACTGACCCCAAACCCCGATGAGGAGGTTATGGACCGTGCCGAGATTGCTGCTGATGGCTTGAGAGAACTCAATCCATGTTAGCACATGTCCCTTGAAGTATGAGCCGCTGGACTGTAGGTTCTTCAAGTCCTTGATCTGGTTGTTGAGATTGCCGACCGCGCTATCCCGTTCACCCTTAATCCTCTGCGTCTCGGCCTCCATCTAAATGGCAATTGCAATCAACCCTCCCAAGATGATATACCAAGGCGGGGACAGACTGTCGAGATCCCAGTTGCATCTGTCGTTCGCCGCCTTGATATCGTTGTTCTTGCCATTTATTTGGGACTCCAGGCCCTGTTGGTACTCCGTAGCTTTGTGGTTGAAGTCTGCAAAGGCATTATTCGCAGAGGCCGCTTTGCGTTGGGCGCTTTCGCAGGACTTGACGGCGCTAGCCTGTAATTGCTGGAGTTTAGCAATGTCGTCGGCGTTGGTGGGCGCTTGAGGGTATTGCTGGATCCAATCTACGATGGTTGACGCCATGGAGGTGATATCCTGCAGTGACCCAACAATATCAGGTCTAATCTGGTTCAGAACGGAATCCAGATCGTTCGCCGAACCAATGAGCGCAGTGGTTTCGCCCTGTGAAAGGCTGCGTGCGTCATAGATACCGGAAGCGTTCAAGAAGCTCGTGGAGGACCACAACCACACATCCGAAGAGGCGTTGAGCGCCGGAGTGTCAAACCACAGCCCGGTAGTGGACTTGGCCAAAGCAACTGAAGCTGTATTATTATAATCCAGCAAGGTTGCGAAATCCATGATCTGCTGATATTTATCCAAATCACGACTGCGTAGAGCATCCTGAGCAAGGGCAAAGACGGGCGCAAGGGATGATGTTGCATTGGCTGTGGGGACAGCTTGAAGACCGTTGGGGACAGTAGCCGCGGACGTGGTGAATTGAGATACGGTCTCGGTGAGGCTAAGGGAATCGGGGATGACGACGCCTTGTCTGTTAAGGATGTCGAGGTATAGCTGACAAGCGTCGCCCATCTCCGTCGTCACCGATAACGCAGCCTCCATAGAACTGGTATCCTCGAGGATCTCGTAACCGACTAACTCGCAAGTGACGTCGTCCATGGTCCCGACGTTCGAGGCGTCGTTGCTAAGACGTCCCCAGAACACATTGAGATTCCCATAGAGAGTGTCGAGATCCGAGAAGGCGTTGACTATGTTCGTCATTTCTGAAATAGCTGTGGTGACTGCATCGATCTGGGACTGCGTGTTGGATATATCTGCAGCCAGGTCGCCGATTTTGGAAGCAAGAACGACTGTTGCGACGATACCCCCGATCATAAGCAACCTTCCCGCAGCGATAATCCAAGGGTTTGCCAGGAGAGCCCCAACGACCATCAAAGCGAGACCTAAGTCAAGTAGGTGAGCAAGAAATATCAACGATGATGAGAGAGAACGTACCAAGGAACATAGCGGCAACAGTCCCCCAAAATGCGGCCTTCAACTCAGACATTGCCTCCTGTTGTACGTCCAAGGTTGCTTGGAGCATCTTCAACTTGTCCTTCAGCAAGATCAACTGAGATTCGAGTTGCATCCGGACATTGTGGAGTTGAGATGTCATAATCGTTACAGGACCTTGGCAAGAGATAATTGCCTTCAAGACGATCCCACCCCAAGTCTTTGCATGGGCAATGAAGGATTTGGCGTTCTTGATCGCCAGCGCTCTTTGCTCGTCGGTGGTGGCGTTGATATAGTCGTTCGCATCTTGTAGGAGGGCGTCGAGGAAGAACTCGTGGGTGATACAGTATGCGTTGATCTTCTCAACGACAGGGTACACGGCAGATTGAACGTCGAGGCAACGACTCTTGAGAGAGCGGGTGAGGACGTTCATGTCGAGGATAACGCCAGGAGATGCAACACCAATGTTGACGACACCATCGGTTTTGATCCACTTCTGCCACTCGAGAACAGGGTCCTTGCTGCTGTCATTACTAGGGGACGGAGCAACAATTCGCTTCCAGAGGTATCCATCTGAACGCAAACCAACTGGACCGGCATCAGTGGCCGTATACTCTGTGACAGGCTCGATCTTGAACGAATCTGTAGCACTATATGTCGCGTTCACCCAGTCGACGGTGATGCTCCAGGTGCTAGACGCATCGTCAATGCCGACAATGGTGTTGTTCCAGTAAGCAATCTTCGTGAACTTGGGTGAAGTTGCGGGGCCACCGGATTTGGCTTTGTAGGCCAGAGTCGCCCAGCTGCCTTGGGGCGTGAGCTGGTCACTGGTGAGGTAGCTGAGAGTCCCATCAATGGCGAGAGTGACGAGCTGGAAGTCGAGCTCAGTACGATCTGCGCTCAACACGGCGAAGGGTACGACCAGGGAAGTTGGCAGCAGGAAGACAATCACCGAGTGCTGTCCAATCCTGGGAGTATAACGCTGGCCAGTTAATGGCGGGGTCCTTATCACCGAGATGAGCCTTCTTCCAAACGGTCTTCCCAATGGAAAGGCAAAAGTCGCCTTTGTACGGGAAGATGTGGACAACGTCACCCTGGTTGATAGTGACGTTTGGGGGGGAGGGAAGAGAAGGTAGCCCAGCCGTCTACGAGACCCCCAAGCTGCGACGTGGTTTGGATGTACAACAGTTGATCGTTCTTGATGCCAACGACAGGAACTGTGTTAAGAGTCGCACTGTACTGGTCCAAGTAGGGTTGAGTCTACCAAACATGATAAGTTTCGAATCGTCGAGAGTGGAAAAAGACTGGCGTACCAAAATCGAATCAAATTTCGTAACGATTGGTTCCACAGCTTTCGCCATGTCCACTAAAGAGTCCTTGCTGGACTTCATGCTGTTAGCACTCATGCCGTCGATGACCTTCTGTGCATCGCTAGCGACGCTGGTAGGGATAACATCACGGCCAGCCAGTAGCGAAGCACGAATGCTCTTCAAAGACGCAGGCTTGGTGTGGGTCTAGCGCCAGCAGGGGTCTTGAGATCCTTCGCCCAGATGGCAGTCAAAGTCTGGTCGATGAGGTCAATCGAGCTCGCTAGAGCGTCCTTGGCCTGTACATCGCAGAGATTGGTGAGTATGGCCCTTTGACAATGGTAACGTCGAGACTAACCTTCTGCTGGGCGGCTCGCCCGTCGAGGATGTCTTGCGGTGTAGTCGCCACATTTTGGGGGTCAGCGCCGGCATTGGCAATCTTGTCGCGGATCGCATCCGCAATAGCCAATGCGTAGGAGATAGACATTGTGAGAGAAAATGCGAGTTAAGGAGCTTTCGAAGTAGATGAGTACTCTGGCGAGTAGTCTGAGGAATGGCTTGATTCACGCCCACCTTTTATATGCAAACGCTTCCACTAAAACTGACTAAAACGACAAGTTTTGCTCAGTGTGAAGCCACACCAAACTCCCAAGTTCTATTGAATCCATATCAGACGGAGCTTGCGATAACTGAATAAAGAATGGAAGTAACAGAATCGGTGAGAATGAAACATCGTCATGTGGTAGAACTGGAAGTACCAGAATAGTGCTCGAGGAAAAGTATAACGCCGCTTTCGCGAAGTTCGTTCTTCGGTGGGGCCGAACTGGAAGGCGGTGACATTGAACGTGCGAGAATGGAAATTAAGTTCTGGGGGCAATTCGGCAAGGTTGACGGCCATCATTGGAAGCTCGAATCAGCAACATGCTGAGAGTTTGACGGAAAACTGGCCTAACCTTATATTAATAGACATTCGAGAGGATATGCGCACAACAAGAAACTCACTTACATCTCAGGTCTTGGTCAAATGGCAAGCAGAGCTCGAGAGGTTGTTTCCGTAAAGTTGGTCCTTGTTACAAGCGTCCAATGGTTCAAGTTGGTATAAAAAAAGGTTGGAAAAAAAACTGGTATAGTTTTCCTGCCGATCCCGGTGTCCAAGGAATTCTAGAAATGCACATGAATGAAGATGTCAAAGATACCACTCAGTATAAACTTACAGTGAACAAGTTCGTGGGGTATGCATCGTTATCCTAGACCCGAGTAACACGAATATGACAAAGGAAGATCTTCTCAACAGGGAAGAGCCTTCCCAACGACCGCCAAATCCTTGTCTATCAAGTCTGGTCCGTTGGAAAAATCGAATGACGTCCTGATCGGCGCAAACGTGCAAGTTCTGCGTCCTATGAGATATGAGTTCCATATCACATGGTGAGAACGACGGGTACAATTCGCCCAATCACTGACCAGGTAATTCTAAGATTCAATAACGTACTATTCGTCCACTCACACATGCAGTGGGAGAATGATTTGTGTCCTTTATATCATGAGCCTGTCATGTTGCTCAGGAAAAGAGGAGATAGAACACCTTTCATCCGGCAATGCCAGTGGAGTGGGCCTACTCAACGTTCCAAGAACATGCTGAGGTTTCATTCTTGTCGTGAGCTCGTGACACGTAGGTTGAATGGAAGGTATAAACAAGGTTCAAAACGCGGGCAGGTGGCGAAAATATGCCAACGCGTGAACCTTGATAACGACCGTGCATTGAATCGCTGGCATCTTGGCAATTGGCCTCCGTGGGTGGACCTGAGAATGTTTGTGAGAAGTGAGCAACACAGCTATGGGTACACTCACGCAAAATATGGGTGTGTATCATATCATGCTCACGTTCGCAATCAGAGGCTCGCGGCAAGGACTCGAGGAGAAGCAACCAAAGTTTTTTGTTTGGAGCAGACAGTCGTGCCAAATAATCCATATGGGGCTCGACCCTGAACGTACTATCGGCCTCAATATTTTGCTTCAACCAATTGCCATTGATTCTTTTCCGTACTTTCGCTCGAAAAAATACCAAGGCTTATCTACACATACGTGGAGATCCTAGACGGGAAATGGAACCCCCTCGGAGTCTTTCGTGAGGACCATGGGAGTGCTGGAACTTCCATCATGAAGTGTTCTCTATCCCGACCAGACGGCGTAAAAACCTGTAAGACCATAATGCTAAATTTATAGCTAATGTACAAAGATGCAATCAAGATATAATCATAATGTGGCGGTATACCGTGGACTAAACGGACATGACTCTGTCACCGGATTTCCTCAGGCAGAACTGAAATCCGTATCTCCAAGAATTTTCTCTCGCAAAGGATCTCCAGCACGAAGCGACAAGATGCTGTACGCGAGGATGTGCCAATCTATCGGCTTTACCACCCCTCGGTCACCAGGCCCCATGCGGCCTTTCAACTCTTTCATCATCCCATCGATGACCTCGTACGACCACGCCGACATCATTTGGATTTCATCAATGCTTTTACATCCGAAAGCGACAAGATAGGGATAAAGGTGGGGGAGTGGGCGTTGGCAAGCAAATGTGAGGAATGACATCAAGCTGTCGTCGTGTTGCAGAGGGTCATTTGTAATAGGACCAATCCGAGGAGGAGGAGGTAGGGCGAAACCAGCATCAATTAGCTGCCGGGCGGCTTCTTCGTATAGAGGAGGGATTACAAGACGGGGATCCGAGGGATCTAAATCCCGAAGAGGAGGACGGGTAGGCGTAGCGAGGACACCCTGAGTTAAGCTGCCAGCTTCTCGAGGTCTTTCCTCTGGCTCTTCCTCGAAGGTTGAATCACGGAAGGGGGAGGGTGTAGACGTCGCACCGTTGACATGAAACCGAACGTGGTTAGCGGCAGCATCACTGATTCGTTGAGCGATGCCTCTGCTGTTGCCGCCACCAAAAGTCCGTCGAGCGCTAGATGAAGACGCCGATTGGGCGCTGGGAGGTCGCATGTCCTCATCGTCACTTGTGAATTCGAGTGCCTCTTCCTCGTACTTTTTACGTCGGGGTGTAGAGTACGGCAATGTTTGTTTGATAGTTTTTTGTCGAACTGGAGTCGACGGATTTTCACCGAGGCGAACTGAGCGGGGTGTTCCTGGCATACTCTGATCGTGAGACGCCAAGGATTGGGTATCGTCCCCTCCACTTCCTCGGCGTTTAGCGGCAAATCGCATGTTGTTGATTTGTTTCATGATATGAGCACGAAGTACTTCGAGACTGTCAGCTCGAGTTTCTTCGGGAAAATACTGTGCTTTGGTGTGAATGACCTGAGTTAGCATCCGATCGTGATAAGCGCCGTTGATCTTCCGAAATGGGACGAAAGCACTCACTCTAACTTTGACTTTTTCGATTCCGACATTCTGATGCGATGCAGATTCAGATGTTGGTGATAAGTCCACATACTCAGTGATGAAGGAGTCGATGTGTTTCTGTGCAGAGAACTGGTTTTTTTTTTACATCACAATCGATTTGAATATAGTACTTACCCGTAGAGCGTCCCATTCTGGCTTCTTATTAGGATTATTCAACCCAAGATAATCCCGTAGGTTGCCGTAATTTTTCGAGGAAGGGGAGACTTTTGGCATGCCTTGGATAAAAATGATGGTCTGGTAAGCAAAGCACCTCGAGGCTCAGCGTCCAGCAGCGTCGTGGGCACAAAGTAGTAGATATCGATGAGCTTCCGTTTACGTACGGAATTAGCACAAGCACCGTGCATGGTGCATACGTAGTTGAATCTGCTCCCTGGGCCAGACCTTCCCAAAGGGGTGCTCATATTGGAACTTTCAAGGTTCAAGGCACCTTCTAGTCTCGATGAGCAACACAGAAAGAGTCGTGAATTGTCGTCACTCACCTCGTTGAAACGTTCAGCATCAAGATGAGAACTTGGAACAAATTTGATGGTGGACGCCAGGTTGCAACAGGGCAGCTGAAGCGCTCATGCCGGCGGAGTTTGAATCTTTTTCGGCCAACACGGCCAGCGCGCACCACCCCAAACTGATTCACAAGGACTGTCACAGCATCTTCGTTGGCTCGCCGGCTTTCGAGCTGACTTGGAGGCACTGACCATTGGCGGTCCGCATATGACGGACATGAGCGTCTGTGAAGATCGAAGGAAGCAATGCCACCTGCCAGGCAGTTCAATAGACCCTTCAGCCTCCGAGCGCTGATACCCAACTCGAGGTATGTCTAGATTGCTTATCTCGCCGGCGCCTTTCCAAACGCATTTCATGCAGATCGGATTACTATTACAGTAACTCGAATCTGCACTTTGCAATGGTCTCGCGTCGTTGGAAATGTCAACGGCTAGCTACGTCTTCAACTTGGGATGCCAGAGGACAGCCTCGGCGCAAGCGCCTATCGGTGTGGGGTTAGTATGTGGGAACCCCGTCGATAACTGAAGGGCCTTGTGAAGATCGGTAAGTAATGCGATGACATTTGACACGTTTCTACCTCATTCATGTCATCCATGGACAAGGTTTTAGGGCATGCTGCTCGTTGGGCGTCAACGGCGATATTATTATCCTTACTCTCCCCTCCCCTCCTCTCTTCCTCGCCCCCGCTCTCCCCTCTCCGTGATGAGACTGGGTATCATACTCGCCCTTTGTCTGGTGTTCGCCCTTCCCGTCGCATCCGATGTCAACTTTTCGCAGTGTCTACTGGACTTCCGAAACAAGACACATCCGGACCAGCTCGCCGCTGGGAGGGATAATCACGGCCACCAAGTTACAGAGTTCCAGGATGCGACGGCGTTGTCGTATACGTACTGCAAAGACGTTTGCGGAACTAGCTCAGAACCGTTCTCTTGGAGCGACTTCTCCCAACAGTTTAGCGCCTGGTTGCTTCCTTGGCTTGCACTACTCTCGAACCTCCCCTTTTCCGCCCACGACATCATCGACGATGTGCGATCTATGGTCCTCACCGTCGGCTCCCCCATGCTCGCCGCCTACAGCCTCGCCGTCACGGTTATAAACAGTCGATGGCTTACTCGGCAATTGGCTAAATACCAAAAGCATAGCGGCAAAAAGCCCATCAAGACCTTGATCGAGGTCCTTACCAGGATACAGCAGTGTCCGGTGAAATTCTTGAAGTTCGATCAGCTGGAGACTTCGCTTTCGCCCATCGACGAGGAGTGGTGGGAGGACATGTTGGCTAGACTCAGCGTTGGTCATACCTGGTCTATCTCCGCTGCTACGTCCGTCGGGTGGGTCATCATCGCATACATATTCACTGTCGTCGACTCTCTCACATCGACGAACAACATTGACCAATCTGTCAACTCCGCGGGCCAAGGGGTTGGCTCCCTTTGGTTATGGCTCCTCACCATCGTCGTTGGGTGGTTACAATTCTCCCCAAAGACGACCGCTGAAAACATGACCAAAGCAGATGAAGCTCCACTCCCAAGGCCAGTCGACGGTAAACAACCGAAGAAGGTCTTTGAATTCCGTCCTCGGACTGCCGGTAGCGCACTCCGCCGTGACGAATACCGAATACCACCCGTATTCAATTACTCCAGGGTGCTACCTTGGGCAGCAGACGTCATGAAGGTCGAAGCAGCCCTCAGAAGGATTGAAGAAAAAGCCAACCCCAGCTCAGAGGCAGAGAAAGTTGTGTCGGATCCTTTGTTGCCAGTGGACGCCTCTCCAGTCTATTCCATATGGAAGTGCGGCATCCTCCCCAATATGGCTGCTGCTTCGTTCTTTGCTTTCGTGTTACAATGGGGAACTACCGGTTCCGCCATCATCGTTTCAGTATTTACCCCGACCGTCGGTGAGTCACATCATCACATTGAATGTCCACGTTCTCAACCTATCTTTCAGGTTTGGGTTGCAGATCTTTTTCGTTCCTCATCTACGGTGTAGTTTCAACCGTCATCTGGCTGCTGTTCGTGACATCGTCAATCTTAACGTACATCGCTGTCCAAAAAGCCAGACAAACTACGGAGTATAAACTCACCGGAGACTATGAAGACCCTAAATACCCTACCCAGTTCAAAGATTCACTCCGAAAAGACCGTTGGTATCGGGTCACCAGAAAGTCTGCCGTCTATCTCCGCCGAGCTGCCAAGTTACTGGCATGGCTAAATGCCGCCTGGATCATGTCCGTTTGCTTCTTCCAGTTCACCAACTTCTACGACCGGTGTTATTGCAATAGCAGCGTTTTAGGATTGGGGACGAGGTTCGGCTACAGTGTCATCGAGTACACGATGGATGATAAGAGATCGATGAGGAAGGCTTGGACTGGGGGTGTCGTTGTTGGGCTCTCCAGCTCTTTCGTTTTTGCAACCTTCATTGCGTTGCAATTGAACCCCTACATTGCCCAATGAAGTGAGTAATACTGTATGATATTTTTGAATTGGTCACTCACCGGCATCCTTCACAGGTTCGTCCTTGTTGAACAACGCGACGGTTAGCTCTGGAAACTGTTTCTGGCCTTGATAGCGTTAAACACAGCGTAACCCCTTTTGTTGTTGTCTTGATCGTACCACTTTCCTTGTACTTGTAGCAGCCCTTGTAACAACGAATGGACCACGTTATACCATTGATCGCCTTCGTGCACGTCCCAGCAATTATTTTTAAACGAACTGGCCACGCCGCGGGCAAGAGGCCCAATTGGGCAGATTAGATAACTTACATCTTGATCCCATGCTCCCATCAACCCGCCACTCGCATTGAAAGACTAAGAATATGGCACCGTTGAAACCGTATGTTCCTTCGCTTTCTTTGGCGTCCATGCTCCATAAAGTGTAAACAGCTCCCGGATACTGCGCAATCATTTACGATTATCGGACCCTGAGAAGGAGGATAAGTGGAACCGCTTGACGGTAAGCGCTTCTCGCGATGGGACGTGTAGTGTTGAAGATCCCGGCTTAGGCATTCATTGACCATGTTATTCGAGTGAATATGGATGTGTCACCCACATCCCCAGCAGCGAAATTACAAACTGCTGGGCTATATTTGAGTGTTCAGCATGTAAGCTCTCAGTTCTGTTCATCTTCGCAACAGCTGATGCTTTATCTATCATGATTAATAGGTAGTCAACAAGTATAAAGATCCAAAGATATT
>ML208439.1:0-35672 GCA_004369065.1 Pluteus cervinus
GTTTGGAGCGTACCATTAACTTCTCGCAAACTGGCTCTGCAAGTGCCATCCGGTTATCACTTATGGACGGCCTGGGACTGGGACATGGACTAAGGGTTGATGGTATGCCTGTGCTATTCAAAATCGTGACTTTCCCCGCAGAGAAGACCATCAAAATTCAAAGCAACCTTTGGCCTGTTTCTGAACGTACCAAGAAGCCTTTCCTCGCTTCTCGAAGATCACATCTCCTGAACTATTCGGAGAGTCACTATAAAGTGCGTAGTTTCGATTCAATCCAACTTCCATTGTCATATCGAAGATCTTGTTGAATGATGTCTATTGACATGGATACTCCCACATCCACCATGCCGTGTCCGGGAGTACTTCGATGCTCACACCATCAAAAAATTATAGGTGTATGAAACCTTGTTCTGCATCGAACATGCCATCCTCAATCCACCAGCGGACCTCTATCAACGCATAACTAACCCCCAGCTCCGTTTTGCGCATATCGCAATCTATGTTGGTCTCAAATTCTTCCGGGATGAATTGGTAGACTGGGTCGAAGAGGCTATTCTTCAAGAATTGGCCCCACTATTAACAAGCCCTGCCGTTCACATTGAACAGGCCGCTTTGGCTCGTCAAACACACCTGGGCAATTGGAAATCCTCTGAAACACCCTTCGCCTCCACAAACCCATCACTCTCCCACCTTATCTTAGCTCTGGCAACGGAAGATGACGATATAACTGCAGGTCTTCCACGGCAGCGCCAGATTTCTGTCGCTGATTTTTCGGACCTCATTCTTACCAACGTTCTCAACCACCCACCTTCGCCTCGTCCACCTTTTCCGCACCATGGATCTAGCCACCTCGTCATGCACCATGCGCTCGCAGTTGCCAACCGTTATTGGAAGAATGCTAATGGAGTGAAATCCATCCTCATGCGAATTCTGCCCCACTTGCACATTAACTTCGTACCAGGCCAACGGCAAGTGAATCATCGCCCTCGCTTGTCTTGCGAAGCTTGGATTAATTTGGGTGCTCCTGTTCTTGCGTCGGATATCATATCCCCAACACTACTCACACAATCTCAGACGGAAGTAGTGGAAGCAAGTGCTGCTGCAAGGGACTATATCGCACAAGATATCAACAGCACCTACGAGCTCGGGTCCTTGAAATGGGCTGAAGTTGGAAGGCTATTAGATAAAAACTCACTTCCTTCTGAATGGGATGCATCCTCAGGAGATACTCAAGGTGGATACGTTCGCGAAACCTATGACTTTGTCCAGGAAGTCTTCAGTGGCACGGATGCCATTCACAAGCTGGCAGTTATTGCTGCGTTTATTTCTATCAAAATGATCCCAAGGATGTTCTCTGAGTGTTCAAAAGCGACTATCAAGGCCCTTCCAACCGACCCCACAGCAATTACAAATTTTATGCGAGCATTACCATGGGTAACTCTCGAGGGGCGTCGTGGCGTTCGAGTTCCTGAGCCATTTATATCTGGGTGGATTGCTTTCATTATCGGCATATATACGGCTGAATCACCACTCCGAAAACATATTCGGGACCATCAGGGTGCTTTGGGCAGTGCATGGACTGACAAACATGGTTCGTCAACGGCTAAGGCACTGTATATCTCCAGGAAACTAATTTCACATATTCATCAGGTCAAAAAGGGATGGGTTTATTCAATCTCATACGGATGTCACTTGCGTCATCCAAGAATAAACGACCCTTTCAAGGTGGTCGCTTTCCAGACGTTGAGTTACTCACTCCCGAGGCTGCACAAAGTTTGTTAGGTGAGTTTCGGACAAAGCTAAACACAGATCCAGTGTATGGACCATATGACGCATTATCTCTTTTGGTTGGCCGAGCTACCGCACATCAGATCGCCATCGCCGGAGAGTGTCGATACCGTCCACTTGTTGGTACTGGGAAAAAGCGTCAGGCAGCGGATCAGTTGGACGAGTGAGAAATTAGCTACATCACCATTCTTGTCATGTCGGATCAGGGACCCCGAGGTGAAATGCTCCTTGGAGTAAATACATATTTATTTACTTGCCATTGAGGAGCTGGGTGGTCCCCAACTCTGCAGATTGGGGCCGGGAGCTTGGATTCCCGTGTCAAATTTCCTTTGGCCTAGTTTCTCCAGACTCTTAAGCCAAAAGGATCCATCTTGCGTCAATTTCCTTAAACGAGGAGCTACTACTAGTAGTCTTCCAATAGTTGCCACCGAGGAGGTCGGAATTCTCATCACCGACCACACGTCTTTCTGGGAACTTCGACAACCACCTACATCTCGATGTTCAACGGAGTTTATAGGGTCTATCTGGGACCGATTCTACCAGTCCATGGTTCACATAGCGAGGTTCGACAAAGTAAGAGACGAGGAATGAGAGGAAGGAAGACAAATATAAAGGCTCACAGTCGAGGAGAATCTTCAGGAACGAGATGACAAAGAGGTTGTCAATCACGTCCACGCGCTGATGAACGATAAGAAATTTGCACTTCGACTTGTTAACCACAACCTTCAAGACAGGACTTCCCTCGTCACTGAGCACTGAGCCTCTACCTTGATATGATGGACGAAACTGGATTTAGCAGCAGCGAAAGAATTAGTGAGGGTCCGATAGTGAGTATGTCTGTATACACAAGAACATTTACTTACATGCAGTAGGGCAAAAGTTCAGGTCTAGCGGTCCACCGCCCAGGCATTGGAGTTAAACTCGGTTTCGCATGGGTTCCACTTAAATTTTTCGGCGAGGAGGATGATATCGCAGGAGCAGTCATATTAGATTTTCAACAACCCCAAGAACCCGCTCTCAGTAGCCGTATAGGCCGCCTTGTGAATAAAATGAGGTCGGATGGGCTCCAGAACGACAACCGACAATATGCGATCCCTGTCGAAATAGACCCAGCTCAGGTCGATGTCAGGCAATTATCTACGTCTGTCACCGGAAGATTGGGCGAGAATCTTGGTCACCTCGATTGGACGTCAGAGATGGGTGAAAGGAAGGCTTTAGATGCTTTGGCAGGGAGAAGGGAATATATGTCTTTAAAGATATATCGTGACGAGTTGAGGGCGGAGATGCTACGGGACGAAGTGGTCGCCAACATCCTAATGAAGAAGTTATCAAAGGACAATCCAACTGGGAAACTCAAGGACCAAATGTTGAGCGTTGTGAAGAAGATAGGCATTGCTAAGAAAGTACACAAGCTCAATGTTACGCGCTCATTCTATTCACTGGTGGTATTCTATAACAAAGGTATGTCGGGGTTTCATTGACTGGACTTCTAACTTTGAATGTTCCAGAACTTCTTAACGACGAACTTCGAGAGCACATTGTCACTCAACACACATTTGACATGCGTGAGTTAAGACCCGATTACCAGAGCGCTCCTAACAGTCATTTCATCTTATAGTGGATTTCGAAGAACTCCTCCGGAGTATACCAAGTTCATCCGACGAAGAGAAATGATCGTGGCACAGATATGAGAATAAACATAATTCGGACGAAAGATGGATATGTCAGAGAAAGTGGGATCAAATCCCCAAAACTAACGTAGCGGATGTGGGAGGTTAGATGAGATCGATTCGCAGGATAAAAATGGTACATCATATACTCTAAAATGGACCAAGGTTGATATCAAATGACGAACCTCTCCACCCCTTGTTAGAACTGGGCATCAGTCTGGTTGAACTTCAACGTTCAACGTGCGACGTTGGGTCGCAACATGTTTCAAAAAAAAAAAAAAAGTTGGGTCGCAACGCCGTGATTTCGACGACTTGGGACGCAAGGGGACTCGGCCCTGGGGGGGAACACGCACTGTCATGGGGAAACTTGCCGTGTTTGACGACAATATTCCGCCCCGACATGGGTGCTGAAGTTCCCCATCAAAACTACAGAAATATGAACATGTATCCTAAGGTGTATATTAACACTAAGTACCGGGCGTTCAAGTTCAGAACCCCCTTAGAAATCCTGCCCACGCCTGATGAATAAAAATTGAATCGACGACCAAAAAGGTCATCAATCTCCGAAGAGATTGCAGCGGCCCACGCCCTTCGGGCGCAATGACCGTGTAGATAGTCCAAACCCACGCCCTTCGGGCGCAGTGAGGGGAAAGGACGGTCCTAACCCACGCCCTTCGGGCGCAGTGAGGGGAGAGGACAAGTAGCACATAGCCGACGCGAGCTCGTCAAAAAGTCAACCGTGGGAGAAAGAAGGTCGGTGTCGGGATGTTCGACACCGCCCTTGTTATCTTATCTAGACCGAGTCTGGGTGACCAGGCACATCCGACTTCTCTCTCACGAAGTCCTTCCGCTCTGTTCTCTCCCCTCGATCTCTCCCTCGATCCCTCGTCCAAATGATCTAAGAGCGTACAGGGCGGGTAAGTGATGTCTTTGACTGATTAATGGCAGTATATACTTACTTTCATACCTGGCATGACCAACGGCGGTGACTCCTGCGTCATCCCACCCCTTCCATCGACGACATTTGGTGCTGACGTGGCTGAGGTTCAGACTGCCGGCGCTTTCCACCGCTGGTCAGTTGTACCATTCCGATCTTTTTGGGCGTTCTAACAAACTTAGGTCAACCACTATCCACACCTACATCTCAACCGCCAACGACATCCTGATCATCCACCACCACCATCAAAAAATGGTACACCCGCATGCAATGGACGGTTTGAAGAACCCTCCAACCTAACCGCTCACGCACTTGGTGAAGACCTACCGCCGCGCGGTCGAAGTACAACCTGATACTCAAACACTTACTCGAGAAGCGGGGCGTGATAGTTAAGGGTATATGCATTTGATTCGGGAGTAAAACCACAATGGAAGGTTCGTGTTCATCAATCATTTGATTTTCACCATTCGTGAGGAGGGAATCCGACTAAACCACCATAACCACCCACACCAGGCTTCAGGCTTGCTACTTCGAGGTATATCTGTTGTCCTTTTTTACTCCCATTTGTATCGTAACACCTTCACTATCCATTCCCACAGCTCTCGGACACCAAGGATGTCATAGCTGGCATTGGATTATGTTTGCGTCTCGAGGCCATCACAAGTGCGTGTATTATTTAAATTCTTTCCTTTTATTTGACTGCGCTAATGGGTCATCTTTCTAGCTACCACCTCGATGCACTAAGGGCACCAACGTCCCCGATGACTTCACCCCCAACAACTTGAAGGTTATGTGGCTAGCGGGGTGGGTAGGACAGGGTGGATGGGTACCGGGTGTAGTGACTCCCGAGATGGGTTCTAGAGGCGGGGGGTCGGACCGTTGGGATCTGGGTGAAGCGGGTATAGACATGGTTTCGTCGTCGGAACCCGAAAACGTCATGAGGGATTGGGGAGAGTTCACGATTTGTTGTAGACTCATGTTCGATGGTGCCGAACATTCCTGTACGTTCTATCACTATTATACAATGATATTATTTACACGCAATACGCAAGGAGTCAGTAGCGGAATGCTGGAGATAAAGGGACGCAAGACTCCCGTACAGTTTTGTCGTCCTGTCAAACATGGAATGACCAAAGTATACCCTACCTCCGTCAACTTTGGGACGATTTCACCATTTGTTTGCTTAATCTTCTTAGAATCATGCTATTAACCTCTTTCATTCCTTCTCTCATTTCCAACGTTCACCTGACTTCCCATTTAGGTAGGCGTCGATCGATCATACGCCTCCAGGATGCCTCATGGGAGTTCGTTTTCTCTGTTGAACATCAGCCACCACCATGTCCAAACACAAACGTCGCCGTTCGAGTTCTTCTGCATCTGACCCAGCTTTTAATCCCTCAAAAGTGGCGAAAACAACTCGAGGGAGGGGGAGAGGTCGAGGGAGGGGTAGGGGGGCGGGAAGAGGGGCGGGTAGGGGAGGAGGTCAAGTTCGAACGGGAACGGGAACGGGAATGGGTGAAGGAGCCGGTATCGGGATGCTCGTTGCGGGAACAAATGCGGAGATGGGCGCTATAACGAGTGGGTTGAAGATTAAGATTACGGGGCGGCAAATGCGTACCATCGGCGTTGGGGAAGTCGATGCGGGACCGGAGGAGGGATCGGACTACGAAATGGACTATGAACCACGGCCGAGGAACACGGGAAAGGGTTGGAATAAAGGGAAGAAGAAGAATCATGACGATGAAGACTACGTGGACGTCAAAGAACAGAAGAAGCTGAAGAATGCTCAAGTTAAAGCACGCTCCAAAGCAAAACGGGGAATGAAAAAGGGGAAAAAAGACGAGATACCTTGGGATGTGAGTTTTTAAACACTCTCTTCAACGTCTAACTCATGTGTGTCTTAGCCTATCCTCCCCTGTCATGCTGTCCCCCCGCCATCGGACGATCATTTGAATCGCGCGATTGTGTTCCTTAAGTCCCGATTGCGAAGCCAGCCAGTTTTGAAGGCGCGTTTTGGCACCAATGGCTTCCATCGAGCAGTACACTCCGACCGGTTTGCAACGGTCATCCAACTACCATTTACGCTAGAGGAGTTGGAGGCGAATCGGGGGACGTACCGGGAGTTGGAGGAGGCTTGTGTTGAGTTGGACAAGAAGGACGCCCAAGTCATGTCTGCCAAGTTCGTCGACAAGACAGGGAGGCCGATCCTCTACTATTTCTCGTATCGCCAAAAGACTTCTGTTCAAAAGGCATGTTCGATTTTTCGTTCGTTCATTCCATTCAAAACTTAAAGTCGATACGTAGACCATCAAACTAGAACATCAATACGATGGCCGCACGCAGAAGGACCTGGACAAAATACCACTCAAAGAGCTTGTCCACGACGGACTGGACCCTGCCAGTCCGGTTCTCGCCGTTTACTATGCGTCCGTTCAGAAGCTTTGTTCTGAGTTACCACCAGTTCTCCCCAAGTCCGACCGTCGACACACGCGCACAGCCGCCGACCTTCAACCACATCTCATGAAGTACGTGAAGTGCGTTCATCCAGATTATGCTGGACTAGCGGAAGTTCTCCGGGAGAGGATGGGAACACTCCTCATCGTCTATAAGTGGGTTCTACTGAGGTACCCTATTATGGCTGAAGAGAGGGCCGGTGTAATACACCTGGTCCACGCATGGATTCAACAGAATCAACCCGCGAAGGTAATCTTCACCGCTTTTGTTCGTCACACACTCATATTCACCACCATAGGGACTCTATCCTTCGAGGCTATTTACATCGTCCACGGCTCCCAAGATGATGGCTTTGAAGGAGTATTATAAACGAAGCGATCCCATCAGGGAGCTCGCTGCGGGAATGCTTCACGCTTGTGACGAGTCCATGTATCAAGAGTACGGGACGGCTTTCGATGCAGGGGTTTGGGAGCAGCAGGATAAAGGTCCGTGGTTGGCGCGTGCTATCGTGTATAAGTCGCAGGTAAGCTTTCGACTCCTAATCCATTCGGTTTTAGTCTGATCTGATGGCTGACGTAGGTTGAACTTCATCGTGACAACAATGACCTGGGTCTAAGCCTCTCGTTTGCGTGCGGTCACTTCACAGGCGGAGCCATGCTCTTTCCGGAGCTTGGACTCAAACTTGCGTAATTTCTACTACCTGATCTTTCGATTATCGACCTGACCTGATGACTTAGATATAATCCCGGGGACGTTATTCTCTCCTATGCTGGAAGACTCTCACACAAGGTGACCACTTGGAAACCGACTGCGTATTATCCAGCTGGTATAACGCCAGGACGCATTGGTACCGTTTTTTTCTTTCCTAAGCATAGTCTTCAAAAGTTGTGCGGAAAACCCCCAGGTTGGGGTCTCGATACGGGGTACGGTCGGTATGACTGTAGTTCGCAATACAAGCCAGGTCAGTCGGGGGTGGTGGTTGAGGAACATTGGGAAGATTCGGATAGTGATTTGATTGAACGCTAGCTAAGTACTTTGAGCGATGTCTAGATTTTTGTACCTAGTTTCGTCGAGTTTGATGTCTGGGGAGTAACTCCCAAATACATCGTGCAGGATTGGGGATTGATGTGTGAGTATGGAGTTCCGTTAGTTGGCTCAGCGTTTTATTTACATTACCGATGCCATATCCCCGAGGCTCTCAGCACCTCGTGGAGAACTTCCTACATATGTGTATTGACCCCACTTCGTCTCCCCGAGGGGCTCAGAACCTCGAATTTAGGATCAAATCAATATATTATTTTACCTACGTAGATACTACGATAGCGGTCTGGTAATCATTCTACCTACAACGACCCGAACTCGTATATATCCTTCACCTCCAAATCCCCCTAACTCGCGGAGGCCTAAACATGAGTTCAGTGTTGTTTGTGAAGCCGTTGATGTTTGGGGAATAGCCCTGGGGGAGGGAAAGCTAACGAAAAAGGATTAGAATAGCCACAAAAAAGGGATCAACGAAACGAACCAACACACCTCTGCGAATCGTCGAACCCAAAAAAGCCATCCACTCCGTTCGAAGGTCTATTTGTTTGAGTTCACACTGCAGTTGGACAGCGGTGAGGTCGTCCCACATCTTCGCAACCGCCATTGGCTCGTTGTAGGTACTAACTTCGTCGTCAGAACAAAGAGACATAAAAACACAAAGGAAACCAATATACATACCTTCGAGTACTCGGAGTTGTTCGTAGCGGTGGTTGTAGGCTTGTGTTATGAAGGTTAGACACCGGCGTTGGGCAGTTGGTCGTCTATGTATTCGGAGCCGCAAAGAAACGACCCGTCCCAACGTCGTACGTGACGACATGGTACCGGACAAGGGACGGGGAACGATGGTGGCTAAGAACAAATAAAGAAAGCGTTAGTATAACCCCGCGCCGGATGAAACGAATCTAGACGTATATACGTACCCGTTACCCCACGCAAATCGATATCCTACGCTCAAAATCCCCTCGCCGGAATGCGGGGTACTAATGCCTATCAACGAGCTTGAGGTTCAACGGTCATTGGACGGCTGGAGGGAGAGGTTGGGTGGTGTCTCTGCTGACAGTGGGTTCGAAACCGAGAAAGGTATCTAACCACCATAGGGCAGCGTTGACGCTCCGATTGACATTGAACAAACCGATTCCAACGTCGTCTTGAACGACGTTGGTGATTGGGAAGATGGATAGCGGTGGGGTGTGCTAAATAAATGGGAAATGAGTTCGCTAGTCCTCCCGGAGAGAAAGGATGAATTAAAATGAGTACTCGTACCTTCTCCCTGGTATGAGTGGACGTCCTATACACAAATATTCTCGCAGACGCGCGAGAAGTGATTCTCCGCTGGGAAACTCGAAGATACGCGTGTCATCGGACAGCGTAAGACATTATCGTTGTTGTAGGGTCGAAAACATGGGCGCTCCTGGTGAGTGCCGTGCAAAACGTACAATAAACCGTCATTGGACGGTCAAGGTAGTGTGGGTGAGGTCGGGGATGACCAGAACATCACCGAATGGCGATGTTCAAGGCCAGGAAGGGGATGGCATCACCATTGTTGAACGTTGAACGGTGGCCGTGGGTCCGCATATAGGGCCAGAAAAAGACTGAGAACGAGTTATCGGTAAGTTAGTAGTGTGGTAGAATCAAAATAAGGGACTTACTACGACCATAGAGGCGGTGAGGGACTTGGTCGAGCAAGAGGGAAGGCCGCGTAAGCCTTTCACGTGGCTTGTACAGCCACCGACGAGCGCCTAATAAGTGAGTCATACGTGATTTTGGCAGATCAAGCTTGGACTCCCGAGGACCTGTCATCGAGATCAATCTTGGACCCTTTAGCAGCACCGTCCCAACTCGTCATCGTTCGCTATTGACCCATATACGCCCGACTGAAAGAAGTAAAGTGGTTAGCGTTCTATTCCGAGTTAGAATGACTTACCTTGTCCTGCATTTTGGGTTTCCGTCACGTCGGCTCGAAACGATGCTAGGAACAGCAACAAGGAGGACTCGAGAGGGATGAGAACAGGTGTCGGAGTGAGGGTAAGCATTTGATTCGTTCGTTGCTTTTTCCTTTGCTTTCCTTTGTCCTTTCTCCCCCTTTCTATCCGCTAGCCTCATTTCATCTCGATGGGGATTTGTAAGTAGGTTCAGCCTGGTTTTTGACAATACATTCGCTTGGTGTGAGTTGATCATCCTCATTTTAGGATTGACGATGAACTGACGAGAATAGAGTATAGTTTGAAGCTGAGAACAAACAGGTGCGCGTACAAAGTATGTCGTATGTCGCTCGTATCGCCCAATTTATTCGTGACCCGGTTTCGCTTCTTTGCTACCTTGCTTGGATTTGGTTGTCAGACCGCCAATATTATCCCACATACCTGATGTCGGATGTGGGAGCTTGCTCCACATCCTCGTCGCGATACTGTCCCACATCCGACATGTCAGATTCGGGAGTTCAGGTCCGTTCGGATCAGACAACTCCTCTTCTCTGCAGTGCATTTCAAAGGTCTGGCCTGTCTCTCTTGTTTGGATCTCGAATCACATTTCTTGAGGATTTTATCGCCACGTAAGTTGACACCTTCGTCCTCATCTCCCCAGATATTTGGACTGCCCGAAGCCACAATCTGAATGTGATCTTCTGGGATTTATATATGACCTAAGTTAGGAGGTCGAAAAAGAGAGGAGATCATATCGTAAGTTACTCCTTTTCATTCGCTTCGTTTCATTGCTTCCGTTTCATTCCCCTTCACTCATACTCTTTCCTTTCTTTCGTTCCACTCGTTCCTTCTGTTTCCCATCATCTATTTTCGTTGTTCTGTATTCCTTTTCATTCCATTTCTCTCATTTCTCTTGATTCGAACTGACATAGATTCTCAGGGATACACACCATCGCCCCGAGCACGCAGACCGCCCAACCAACCCTCATCAAGGAACGCTACTCGTTAGATGGGAGTTGTTGTATTCATTCGAGGATACGCGGGGGTCGGGATTCGAAGGAGTCGAAAGTGTCCGGATGGGTATTAAACGCAGGCTAAGCATGTTCTCTCGTGTTCTTCATTCACTTCAGTTTATTCTCCCTCCCTTTCGCTCCGTTTATTCTCTCTCTTCTCACAGCTTCTCATCTTGTGTTTGTTTCGTTTTCGAGTTTCTCATTTCGCGTGTCAAGACCCTCACTAGAAACACCAACTCGACGTCGAAGCCTCGGACACCATCGACAATGTCAAGGCGAAGATCCAAGACAAGACGGACATCCCTGTTTGTTTCGCAACTCCGTTGTGGCATGCAAATCTTTGTGAAGACCCTCACTGGTAAGACCATCACTTTAGTGTTGGTTCATTCGTATGTATCTCTTGTTATCTTGTTTCCTTTCTCTTCGTTATTCCTGACTTTGCATTGTCCAGGTTGACCCTCATTTCGAGACGAACGAATACCGACTCGACGTGCCGTCGTTATGTTCGACTTCGTCAATGGGTCGATTCTCGCATTGGGTAAGTTCAAGTTCTATCGTATAAAATCGTTATCTACGTACTGTAGTGTACTATAATACAATGTTTTATTGCTTCGGCGATTATTACCCGCTCACCCGTGGTGCTGAGAACTTCCTTATTTGAGGGACTTCAACGAAGTCAGCAGGTACCTGGTGACCGGTACCAGGTTCTCACACCGTCGGGACGCCAATAACCCCTCGTATTCCGGAGATTCACGGAACCTCGATGAGAGCAGGCTCTCGCGGTTGACAAGGTGAGTCCTCTCGTATCTCGGATTGAAAGGAGGTAGGTAGGGCTCTGATAAAGTAACTCCCAAATACATCGTGCGGGATTGGGGATTGATATGTGAGTATTGAAAAGCAAGTACGTAGGGCTCCGATTTACACTCCGTGATTCTTTTGTCTACGCGATAGCTCAGCCTCGAATTCCCTGATTAGCTTTACAGTCAAATGTACATTCCGTCGTTTCTCATCATCGTCAAACCAGTCTCCGAGGAGTTTTTGGTCATATCCGTCCAAGGACTCGATAACCCACTGCGTTAAGCTCGCGAGAGGCTTAACGATAGCCTCCTGAGATAATCAAATGAGTATATCCACCGTATTTCCAGTGAATCTCTTGCGTACCTTAACGTGAGGGAATATTTGTGTGAGAGATGGTGGTGCAGCACTGATGTGATGATCGAAATACTCGTGGAAGGAAGTCAGAGGAATGAGCCTCCGTGTATGAGCGGTCAAAGGGACTTGAGATAGGCCCCAGTGTAGGAAGTTTCCAAGCCATACTCGACCTTCTGGCGATTTGACAGGCTATGTGGATGTTAGTGCTTGTTACTAGAATATATGTCAAAACGACGTACCAGACCTGCGGATCTCGTCCCGTCAATCACACCTCGAGGACCATCACCTGTGGCAATCTAAGCAGAACGGTCAATCACAAAGATACCAAACCTGCATAAGAAGCTTACGAGGTCAGGGAGAAATCGCGGTGGTGGGCCTAATTCAGGTGACAACGATCGATTACCACTCATCTCTCCTTGGGCCTCATCTCCAATTTCAGTGTGGAACGATGATAGCCGACCGTCACTCGATAATTTGCCCCACTCAGGCGGTATTTCTCCCTTAAAGTGAGGGATTTGGGGCCAACCACTACTATCTCAACGTCGATCTGAGCTGGAATCAAGAGGCAATGATAAATTTATACATACCTTGTGCGCGTTTCCATGAAAATAAACCCCCGAGGTCTTCTGTTGAGGAGTTGGCATCATCAGCCATCACGATAAGACAAAGGATGCTCTGATTGACTTCGAGGATTCACGTTGATCCGTCCCCTGGTAAGGCTCGACCAAAAGAGGTATAAAGTTCCCACCTATATTGGACACATACGACGCGTCACGCGTCAAGGCGCCAAAGTCATAATTCTTCCTCAACTCTCCGTTTACGCGGTCCGATTGTCACGCTATATCTCTTCTCTTTATCTCAAAGTCTTTCGACGTCTCTTTTAGATCAAAGTCCTCTTTTTCGGTTTTGATCGCTCGATATCCATATTCTTTGACGCTATCTCGTCATCTTTGGTCTTTTCACCCATTCAAGTTCTATCGAGACCTCAATTCGTTCTTTTCTTTTGTCTTTGGATTTGTTCAACAACGTAAGGCTTTCATTCACGCCTCTGTAGGATATGCACAATTATGAATAATGTGCATTTTCATCTCTAGACGTTCTTCGTTATGTCATCCCCGCATTTTTCGTTTTGTCTCCACACCTGCTCGCATAAAAGCAGACGCAGCAACCCTGTAGGCATGCCCAGGGGAATTTTCATCTTCCGTCGCGGTGGTGGCGCGCTTCTTGACCACTTGCGCAATCCTAAGATCCACAGAGACTGCGAGAGCGGTTGTCCTGGGTATCCATGGTTTATTCAGGGTAACGAGCCACATCTGGACGATGATGTCGTACTCCCATTAGAGTTGGCAGATTGGACGAAGTGGGGTTGTAGCCTTCTCCAACTCAGGCCAAACTGGGCTCAAGAGATTCAGGCGGATTTGGAGTGGTGTAAGGAGAACGATGGTAGAGTGATCTCAACTGGAAGTGGTGGGGATGGACGTAATGACGTTGGAAGGGGACTGAGCGACGGATATCGTGGAAGTCGACGATCTCAAGGGAAACGTCCACGTCGTCATGATAAACAAGTGTTGCAAACTGAAGGACCACAGGTTGACCAAGAGAAGATGGTACCACGCCGGCGAAAGCGACAGGAAGAAGAGCATGAAGAGATGCACGAACGTCAGTCCAGCCGACAACGAACGCGGAAAAACGGGAACGGAGATGGCCCATCATCTATCTATCAGGATTCTCCACCCGTTCCCCACCACGCATTCACTCCCTCCCCTCTCCTTCCACCCCTACCTCTTTCTCCTACCTCGTATCCTCCTCTTCTCTACCCTGATGTATCTGTTCCAAACGTGGACTCGACGTTCAGGATTCTCTTCGTCGATCTCTCTGCATATCGCGGTCCTTTCCAAGCAGACAATTACGGCGCATTTGGACAACTGACGTGCAACGCCCGCCTGGAACAGATTAGTGATGCCATTAAGCGTAAGCATCCTACACTACTTTACAAGGAGAAGGATACGATGGGTAATGTGAAAATTTCGTGTTGGTCTATGGTACGTTTATTTCCATCGATATTCTGAATGTCTGTTCTAATTCTCGGGTAGCTCTTCCTTCCTATTCTGATTGAACACAGCACGGGCGCCTCCGTCCAGTACTGGGCTTGGGAGAACTTTCGAGACGCGGTTCTGATGGGTGCGGGGGAGGAATGGGGTGAACTCGAAGGATACAACTTGATTATTGGCGGGCTTGACTTGACGGCTGATTTTATGTACGTTTTCCAGTATCCTCAGAATTATTCTCGTCATTGAATACCCGATACAGGGATGAACAAGTGTCGGGGTTATCTGCAACAGAAGCGTGCACCTACATTCGTAACTCCGTCCACCTGTCAAAAAGGGTTCCGATATGGCCCCCGCCATTGGACCTGCTCTACCAAGGCGCCAAGATAACAACTATATCCGATTTAGCAGAGGTCTCTCGTCTTCATGATCTCGCCCCTTATCCCGCTGTCGCTACCGTCGATACCCCCCAACTCAACCGCCCGGACTTGGTCTTCAAACGCGCATATAGCGATACGACAACTCATGTTCTTCACCGTCATACTAACAAGACAAAGGCAAAAGCCTTATTAGGTTCCGTTTCTCGAGACCGACTCAACTGGTCACCCTTGCGAAATCTGTCTGTCATTCCGTGCTGGTTCGCCGTTCCATACATTCCGGAGGTTGTAACGTGTGGGGAGTTGAGAGCATATGTTTTGCGGGGAGAGGTACATTATGTCATTTGGACACGTCCTTTGCCGGATGGTGACATCGAGTGCGTTGCGGGTGAGCGGTTAATGCCACTGTCCCGGTTAGGGTAAGCTTCCATCTTGTATTATCAACTCCTTCTCATCTTCCTATCAGCGATCTTGCGTCTGGAGCCGAGGAAAATTGGCTCAATCCGGGTCTATGCATACGAAAGGACGCGATAGATGCTCGAAGACACTTTGACCGATTCGTTCAAAGCATTGTCCACGGACTGGTTGAAATTGAAGAAAGGAAGGCTCAAAAGCCCAACAGCTCCTCACTTCGGATCTTCTGCCGTGTTGACGTCTCCGTGTACAAGGATCCTGTGGGTGAGTATCAGTATTTTGTGAACGAGATTGAGAGGAGTCACACCACAATTCTCTTTTCGTCTTATGATGAGGCGTCTGTGGAGGGTATGGTATTGGAGCTTGGTCATGTTTTAATTCACTGGGCACAATCTAGGAAGCTATTGTAAAGCGTACATAGATCCAGGTGAGCGGAATAAAAGTTAGCGCACAATGAAACGATGCGTCGGACAACCTCCCGAATCCGACTTGGCGTTTGTGGGATGAAATTACCAGGGGAAATAGCCAATGTAGAATATAAAGAAGAAACCGGATGTGTGCTTGAATGAAGACCAGTCCTCCCAAATCTGACTTGCCGTATGTGGGATGCAATCGCCAGATCTAGATAACTGAAGGATCCATCCATATGATATGGACGCAATGAGAACAGATGAGGGATGATCGATGAGGACTCGTTTGATTCTAACCAAGATGTCAACTCCCGAAACTGACGTGTACTATCGGGGACATCTTGGCGATACCAATGTCTATTGCGACCCAACTGCTCATTGAGGTATGTGCAGAAACGATATAAGGATAACCCATACTCGAATACAAATGTTAGGACAGCAACACAATGATAAGAAACGATTGACTAACTACACAGTTTAGTCCGATGCCATTCCGACCCCTGAACATCCATCGAACGGATACCGAGAATGCGGACTCGGATTGGAGAGTTGGAGAATGTGGTGGAAACAGGACATGAGAAGGTGAGAAGGAGTTAAGGGCATTGAAAGAACAGTTGGAAGCGGCGGAAGTCGATATCGAGAGGTCATACTACTAGCGGATTGTGTCGCGCTGAACTGATTTATCTTCGTACATGTTGGACGACACCGCTCGTGGTCTCCTCATGTGGTATGACTGACTAGATATCCAGAAGAGGGCTAAACGGTGTCTTTCCCTTAAATATTCTCTGCACACGGAATAAACGGGAAGACTAAATTACAAGAGGAGCAATTACGGTTACGGTTAGTATTCTATGAGACAGGGACATGCATCAGATTATTGACAAACTGAGAACTCATGATACCAAGACCTGCTCAATGACGAGTGTCAAACTGCCACAAAGTTCAAGATCAGTCCTAACAACTTTCCCCGATCCGTCATGTGGTGTTTGGGAGCACGAATTCTCCAGATGCGTCTTGGAGACTGAGAGGTCCGTATCCGGCGAGTCGAAAGCAAAAAAATAACGCTGTACGAATGAAGAAGGAATGGGCGTGCATATACTCAGCTTTAACCTTGATCCGTCGAGCTAGGCGCTAGGACAACGAACCGAGTAGCACGAATAGAACAAAGTAAAAGAAATATACATACACCACCTCGTTGTGAGTTGTCGTGTCCGGTGATGATCCTGCTTGACAAGTCGTTGTCATAACTAGGTAGACGAGTTAGGGTAGTTAGCGCTGAACAGATAAAAATGATGTGTTACAAATAAGACACCTACCTGTAGTTTTGAATCGTCGTTCTGCGGGGTGACGGTCTCCGATCAGAGACAGAAACATGAACCTGACGTCGCTTGTGGTGATGTGGGTGCTTGAAAGACCGTCGGAGAGGTGGGGTTAGACTAACCAACTCATCAGAACACAAAACGAAAAGAACGTAACAAAGAATAAACTCACCTTGAACTTATAAAACCCTATGCTAAAAACCCCCTAGTGTGCTTGAAGATTCCTTTCAAGGTGCTATTTGACAGCAGCGGTGAGTTGTCGTCTTTGTCGTCGTGGGTTTCAGGGAGCGCTATGAACACCGACCTCGAACTTACCTGGAGGTCGCGAATCGTTGGTTGAGGGTGGGTAAAGACTCGTCGTGGTACCTAGATAGGGGAATAAACTTGTCAGGTTAGCACAAAGTGACTCCACAAACGAATCAAAAACGGCATGTGTACCTTTGAGATTTTGGAGGCGGAAATTTAATCTCGGTGTCGCTTCTAAATATGTGATGTTTGCGAGATGGTCGTGGGTGGTGGGAGCTGCTAATGAAGTAGATTATATAGTTAGTACGAAAGACCTATAAAACCACGAACGAAAAAGACCAACATACCCTATTGATCAACAATGTTCCCATGTCATTGGTGCAGTGCTGGGGGTCTTCGAGCACCAGGAGATATTGGTGGTAGTGGTGTGGTGGTAAGCGACTCCGCCGACACTGGACGGTCGTGTAGGTAATCGGAACGGGACAAAAAACCACCATTCAGTCGCGGTGGTGGTCGTAACGGTGTCGTCGAAACCACAGAGAGTCGTGCCAACGTCCTGAGCGACGGTGCTGGTACTCGTGGTGGGGGTTGGCTATGGCTAAGAAGATAGATGGAACGTTAGTAAGTTGTACAAATGGGGGGAAAAAGGAATCCAAACGCATATACTCACCTTTAATCCTCTAGAAATCGACTCCGGCACCTAAAGAAGCCCCGCCAGTTACGGTCCTTGTGGATGCGTAGCTGTTCAACATAGAACGGTCGAGATGATGGGGGTGAGGTCGGGAAGTCGCCACAACATTGCCTAATGACAAAGTTGTGGTGACGGGGCGTCACCGCCGTTGGGCAGTGGCCATGTCGTGGAAGCTTACATAGAGGCCAGAAGTAAAGAAAAAGGTAAGTAACTATCGTTAACGTATAAAAACTTCGTTACTTACCTTTTTTTGGCCCTACTAGGGTGAAGTCGTCGAGATCATGGTGAATGGTCAGCACTGGCCTAAAGAACTTGTAATGGAGTCCCTTCATACATGACTACGAATATGACTTACCGAATACGCCATCGGGGTCGTTACAGCACAGGGCGGGCCGGAGGGAAGAGAGGAAGGAGGGGAGGATGACGCGGAAGGGACTTGGCGTAAGAGATCAGACGAAGGCCGAAGCAACCGACTTATGCCTAGCACAGCCACCTGGCCGATCAAAATAGAGTTCGATTTGACAGGTGGCTTCGGAGTCCGAATTCTTCGGGTCCTCCTCTCCCTGTCGACGACGACCGCCCCGTGAACCAACGAGCGCCCAGGTGAGTCCTACACGCGGTCTAACGTAGAAGTTATCAGATCAAGCCTTGACCCCCTAGGAGCTTCTTACCACGTCGTCGTCGTTGCTGGCGTTCGCTGTTGACCCTAAAGTAAGTCGTTATTGTTCTATTACGATTCTATGATAACTTATCTGGTTCTCCGTCACGTCAGTTCAGACGACGCGCGCGCAGCAGGGGACCAATGACGGACGACAGGAACAGACCTAAAGCGAGCTGATAAGAGGAACGAGGAACCCGGGAGGGACGAGAACAGGTGTTGGAGTGAGGGTAAGAATTTGATTCGTTTGGTCTTGACTTTCTCCTTCCCCCCTTTTTATTCACTATCAAATTGGATAACCAATGTGACTGTAGGCTATGTTCTGGTGGTTTTGCCCTGCGATGGCTTCATGACTTTTCGAGCAATGTTCGGTATGCTACCGCTGTAATCGAGGGTTTCCAGTCTTTTTTCAATCATTTTCGTTTCCTTTTCCTTTTTTCGTTTCCATTCATTTTGTATCTAAGTCATATTGTTGTCACATTACGGGGAACATTATTCTCCCCTTCTTCTGGGTAGTGAAGGGGAACATAGGCAGAGCCCAATCGAGCATGGAGGGGGGTCATTCCCTGGCCGACGTTATTAAATCTACATGCACATGTCAGCTGTCCGTTTGCGTACACGATACACGATCATACTCACCTGGGTTAGGTGTGGCTGAATATAAGTACCTCCTGCCTCTGTTCCAGTGGTCTCTGAGATTACGGAATTCTAAGTGAAAGGTAGAGGTCGAACGAAAAAGCGTGGTGGATGATCTGATATCTGATTTCTTATCAGTCCTCCATCATTGGGGCAGTCGTTGATTGGCTGGGTAAGTATTCCCTTCATTCCTTCTGCTCGTATGTTGTTTGGATCTGGAAGGTTGTGCTAGATTTAGTGCCTGTCCATGTCTGTAGATCGCAAATGGAGGATCTCGTTGTGCAGCTATTCTCCGCAAAACATGAAGGGCTATTGTGGCCCTAGATCGTGGACCGTTGGCACGAACTATTGGTCCTAGTTACTTGGGGCAAGAATCGTGTTAGAATGTGGCTTATTATTTGATGTCATGCGAGATCCAGGAGTTTGTCCGAACTACAGTATCTACTCACGGTACGTGGCTACTAGTATCTGACCTGCCGTTGTAGCACCTCCCAGTTAACCCATGCCGTATTTGGGAGTTGCTGGACTCGTACAAATTTCCATCCCAGTTTCATTCGTCATTGAAGTTTTAGATCACCTAGCTGGACGACTCGGAAACCCAAGATGGTGAATTGTAGGTCTGTCTACCAAGGTTCATCGACCTGAACTTGTGGCGGTTTCAAAATCCGTCCGCTGACTGTCAAGTGTCATTGCGTTCCCATTGATGGATACGCCGAGCCAAGTCGGAGGGGCGACTTTGTATAATTTGAACTCTCCCAACTTGCTGATATGGCATCGAATCTTGATTTCCTACGCCTCTCCTCCAGGGTACCGGTCGTGGCGAGTCTTCTTTCCGAAAAGCAAAAGTGAGTAATTTCGTCGACTTGATTCGGATTACTTCATGGACATTTTGATAGAAGCTTACCCACTGCCTTCCGTCGAGCTTTGGCCCGGTCTCTTCCAGGAAGTTCAGTCAGCTATCTGAATCGAGTTGAATAACACTCTGCTCCATTAACCAGGAGTGTACGACCCACTTACAACCGACCTTTCGTCAACGTCGATGTTTTGACTGGTGTTACAGTATGTGGGTCTTATCTCCCATTTATCGGTCCATGCGTCGTATAACGTCCATGCAGTATCTTTGTATGGAATTCAAGCAATTCGTCATGAGGTTCGTTAAGGCCCCGAATTGCCAATACATCCATCCCTTGTGAGAGAACAATTAGAATTCCTTAGAGCCTACGTCGGTGACCTGAATATTTCAATAAACCTCCCAGCACATCAAGGTAAATGTATTTTGAACATTCGGGCGTTTATACTTCGGTTCGGGTCGCATAGATTTACCAAAGATGGTGGATAAATGGGCGGCGACATTTTGTGCCGAGTCCAACATTTTGGTCACCCTGTCACCCATTGCGTGCCAAAAGCTCACTCGTCGTCTCGAAATCTGGGGGGTTTGTTGACATTGTTGTTCGTGTTGGTGTAGAGGAGGGGTTGGAGGAAGCGTTGCAGTTGTTGAACGGTGGCCTTCGGGGAGTGCGGTCACTTGAATTGAGACTGGATATGATCTAACCAACTGAATACCATTACGAATCACCCTAAGTTCTCTTCCCGTAGCGTCTATTGAAGCGAACTGCACCAACGATCGCAGAGCGGTTAGCAGGCACCTCAGACTCCTAGTAAGTCGCCCATTTCACAGGAACTAAAGAGAAAAGCTTATGCAAATGCCGTTGGGACGAGGATGGGAGTAGAGACAGACCGACGTCGATGGACTGAGAGAGGAAGGTGGATTATTCCTTGTGTCGTACTGGCACAGGCATCGATACTTGGACTTCGCCGATGCTCTCCCTTCCAACTTTTGATCCATCCGGCTTGCCATAGATAGAAAACTGTCCATAGAGTCCATTCTGTTGAGTTTCACCCCTAACTTTGATTTATTCAGGTTGCCAATTTCGTCCCACATACGCCATATCAGATGCGGGAGTTTCTCCAACACGTCGTCTCACACGCATCCGTTCATGTTGCACTATCCCTCGTTGTTCTATTCTTCTCGGCACCCAGGTTCATTCCTTGTTGTGCTAAGCATCAATCTATCCCTCAGTTAGCGATTGCATCCCACATATAGCAGGTCAGATCCGGGGGGATTGGTCTTCATTCAAGCGTTAACAATCGCGGCCTTGAACTAACTACCAGCTGAGATGAACGAAGGTATGTCTCATTCATCCATGAATATCTCATTTGGTTTCTTCATTGCAGTTGCTTTGTTTACGCTTTACACCAAGCCAGCTTCCGTCGTTTACGCTGGTTTTTCGGCATCGACACCCCTAACTTGTATTCACTCAGCATATGTTCACGTTCGCATTGACATTTCATTTAATTAAGTCCTCCATTGTTCTTACATTCACGTAAACTAATATCAGCAGTGTTGTTGCCTACGATGTTGGCCATTGACAATGTGTAACGAGTCGTCGTTGTACCCTAGATAGTCAAGTAGGGTTAGTTAGTACGAAAGGAATTACAAACTGAATGAAAAGAGCTCAACGAAAACAAGTAAACGAACCTCTAACTTGTCAATCCAAACCCACAAAACCTCCACCCCATTTGAAGCTGTTGTCGGACACGGACTCGAACCTGCCGTTGGACAGACAGGTGGTGTTGGTAGTGGTTCAAGAGGTGGGAGTGAAAGGCCTGACTACCGCTGCCGGTCAGTTGTATAACCAATCGTCGCGGTGGTGGTGGTAGCAGTGTCGGAAGCTAAGATGAAACAAACGCTTAGGTCGTACAAAGGAAAAAGAAGGAATCGGAGCGCATATACTCACCTTTTACCTTCCATGCCTGAGCCTGTCGAGGTGGTCGTTAAGACAACGAACCAAGTAATTAGCATGGATAGGATAGAAGAACGAAGTGAAATAAATATACATACCACTTATTCTCGTTGCGTCCCGTGAAGACCTTGGGCCTGCATGACGAGTCGTCGTCATACCTAGACTGACGAGTTAAGTTAGCACAGAATCAATCAAAAACAAGTTACGAATAAGACACCTACCTTCAAGGTTTAAATCGTCGTTCTGGGGGGTGACGGTCTCCGATCAGAGACGGAAACATGGTCTCGACGTCGCTTGTGACGATGTAGACGCTTGAAAGACTTAGGTCGAAGGAGGTGGGGTTAAACTAACGAAGTCATCGGAACTCAGGACGAAAAGAACATAATGAAAGGAATAAACGAACCTGAAGCCATGATTCTCTATCCTAAAAAAACCCCGTCGTGCTCGAACGTTCATCTGACGCTGCATTGGGGGGTCATTGTCATTGTCGCTGTCGTTGTGGACTTCAGGGAGTACGACAGTAAGCACCTTTGCTCGTGGTACATCGGACCCAGAAAGGAAAGATCACCGTTTGGTTGTGGTTGTAGTCGTAGCGGTGTCATCGATACCATATGAAGTCGTACCAGGGTACCCTGTGACGACTCTGGTGCTCAGGAAGGGGTGAGGGTTGGTTATGGCTAGGAAGAGGAAACGGAATGTTAGTTAGGTTGTACAAAGGAAAAAGAGGAATTGGAACGCAAATACTCACCTGTGCCTTCAAGAAACCGAGTCCGACACCTGAAAACACCCGCCAAAGTTCCCGTTTCAGTCGGCACGCAGTCGTTCGACAACGCCTGGTGTTGGGGATAGCGCACCGTAAAAGTGATCTAGGGGTAAAGGAAAAGGTAAGTAGGTATCGCCGTCATGTAGAAATATAATTACTTACCTTGAATTCATCTGTACTGGGTGTCTTTTTTTTTGGGAACCAGGAATCTGTACTGGGTGCATCAGGAAAATATGCAGGGCTGCAGCGTGCTTCGGCTTTAGCGGAGGGCTGTAACCGGTCTTCGGCTTTAGGGCCTGGTCTTGGGCTTTAGGGCTGGGTCTTTTAGTGTTATACAAGGCAGGTGTTCGTCTTTAGGTGGCTATTACTTTCGGCCTATTATCCCATGTCTTTTGGGAATCCGCTCTTGCTGTTAGTGGCTTTAGGTGGGTTAGGAACTAAGTCCTCGGGCTTTTAGTGAAATTCAGACCTGAATGAAATGGCTTTAAGTTTGATACTATCGACGGAGGGACTTTAATTAAGGTGTAGCATATCACAGGCTTTAACAACATGAAAATGTATATGTGTATCTAATTGGCCTTTAGGCGTCATACATGTGTGATAACATAGCAGAGAACGTGTGCCCGCATGTGACAAACGACCGGTAGAATGGGGGTATAGAATAGTTAGGTGCACCGAAATGAGAAGGGCGGGACGAGATAGGTATGATAGAAATGGCATTAAAGAGTGAGGGAGGCGAGAGGTGGTTGCATGCTTGGGGAGGGTTGCCTCTTGGGGCACGCTAGAAGGTTCGAAACGTGCTCAAACGCATATCTGAATAGCTTTGGTTAGTATTGCGAACGTATTGATAGAGTCAATCAGGCGCACCTCAACGTCCGATTTTCCACCTCGAGCTCCTGCACACGCACCCTCAAAGACGCAACGTCCTCGATAGCCTTCATGTAGTAAGGGTTTTCAGCTTGAATCAACACTTCGTGATTCGCGAGGTTGATCAGCGTGTTGACGTCTGGCCCTCGTCTCGCGTAGCCCACACGCCGCCGTTTTGGAGTAGGTGGATTTGAGTTGAACGGCTGCTGCAGATGCACGCTGGGCGATATGGGTGGGTAGCGGTCGTTTTCACTGCTGGGCGGTGTCTCGGCCACGAAGCTAACTCCCTGGATTGGTGTGCCAGGGCTCATAACAGGGGTTGCAGGTCGCGGCCGACGGAGCATAGATGGCGGTGGAGGTGAAGACCGAGAGTCTGACTCTGAACCAGAGGAAGGGGTTATCATAATGGTAAAGCAGACGGCGAGGGAGGAGATGTGGTGGAGGTTCGTAGCAAGGCAAAGCCCGGGATCAATAAACGCTGAAGTTCGATTCCAGGGTAATGCAGACTGCCTCGCTATTGGACAAGTGACGTAGATGGGGGTTTATTTGAGTAGAATGATCGGCAGTAGGATAATGTGCCGTTTCAAGATAAGTATCAAAGTAAACTATAGCTAGGGATAGCTTGGAAAAGGTGCACTTGAACTACTATTTACTTTGTCCAAGGTACTGTTTTGTGAACACGATCTGTACAGCACACCTCAGTACCGGCGAGGCCCGTTAATTATTCACTTACTTTGAAATTCTTTTATGCCATACGGTTGTGGCGAATTATGTCGAATGTGAGCTGAAGGAAAAACGCCGCCACGACGAGGACAGCGATAGCTCTGCAATCGATGAGATAGGATTGAGTATAGAGCAGAGACACATACGAGGTCCAAAGGAAATCCACCAAGCAACGCCGGAAACGGCGACGAACAAGGCTCATATCGTGCCTCCCAACCCTTGTAGTATCGCCTCGTTAGGTTAAGACACGCGAAAAAAGTACAGAAACTCACCATTCCAATAGGAAATCAATCGCGCACTCCCACAAACGGTCTTCAATGTCGCTCATCGCATGTTTCGCCCACACGATCACGACGACGACTAAGGCGAATCTGGAACAGTACGTTCATACGTTGACAAGAGGTCGCAAAGGTAGCACATACAATATTAAGGTGGCTTTCATCTCGATTGTGCAGCAGAGATAACTTGGTGAGGACGAAGGCTGGTGGTGAGGGGAAGGTAAGTAGTGTGGGGAATATGTTGGACGACAGCGAACCTGGGTTGAATTTTGAAGGGTGTTGGGCTGAGTACGCAGGAGATGCGTTGGTGGTGGTGGTAAGAGGTAAAGAGGCGCTTGGGGCCGATGATTCCAAGCGTCGGAGTTTTGATGATGGTGGTCAGAGGTGAAGAGAGGAAGGCCTAGAATTCAAAGCGTAAAGCTTTGATGGTGGTGGTAAGAGGCGAAAGGACCAGGTGCGTTGTTGGTGGTGGTAAGAAGTAAAGAGGCGCTGGGGGCCGATGATTCAAAGGGTCGGAGTTTTGATGATGGTGGTAAGAGGTGAAGGGAGAAAGGCCGAGAATTCGAAGGGTAAAGCTTTGATGGTGGTAGTAAGAGGCGAAAGGACCAAGGACAAGGCGACTGGTACGCCAACGAGGAAGGTGGTTGAAGTTCTAGGTTTGAGTCGCGATCGGCGAAGGTCACGGATTGTGACGACGGGTGAGCGTACTGGGAAACGGAGAAGAGAGTGGTTCAGAGAAGAGTGAGGTCGCAAGTTGTTCGGTTTGGGGAAGAACGTGATCACAAGACGACAACGAAGAAGGCGGTTGGAATAGTCTAGGATCGCGATCGGCAAAGCTCACGGATGGTGACGAAGAGTTGTGCGTACAAAGTGGGAAACACGGAAGTCGTTGATTGCCAGAAGCTGAGGTCTTGAAAACTTTGCTGGCACACACCGAGAAACGGTGTGAAGAAGAATTAAACATGGTAGATAATACACTAGGAGATATGTTAGCATTCGATGCATTCAATGGATCAACGGTTAATATATACCTTTGCAATTGCAGGCGTGTCGTCACCGCCGGTGGTGTGGTTCAATATGCTTGTACAGGCTGTGAATATATCTTGTATGTGTCAATGTCCTAGGCAGCTCGCTACAAGCACTATACACACGATTAATTGAGGTTGAAGGTGGACAGTTACATTATTCCGCTGAAAATACTATCTACGCGATGTAGTAACCTATTGGTAGACGAAACGGTCGAGGTCGAGAGTGAACTGCAAAATGAAGGCAGCATAGACAAGTGCGATAATGGCTCTACAGTGGGTTAGATGGGTCAAATAAAGAGAGGGCGTGAGCGCGCACGAGGTCCAGAAGAAGTCTACCAGGCAAAGCCGGAAACAGGGACGGATGCCAGACATATCAACCCTCCCGGCCCTTGTATCGGGCGGTCAGATCAGTACATGGAATGAGAATAAAGTACACACCATCCTTCAAGGAAGTCCATTGCGCATTCCCACAAACGGTCCTCAAGGTGGTTCATGGCGTGCTTCACCCACATGGTCACAACAACGACTAACACAAACCTAGATGAGTACATTAGTATCGGGAAAGGATAGCGTAGAGTAAAACGTACAATATCAAACTCGCTTTCATCTTCTATGCGGTATGCGCAGGAGAGAACTTGGTTGATGAGATTACAAGCAGAAGAGCTGGGGAGAAGGTAAGAGAGCGGTGTGGGAGATGTAAAGGTTGAAAAGGTTGCGAACCTCAGTTAAGAGTTGAACAGAGTATTGGGTTGTTGAGGTGACAAGCAGAAGAGCTGGGGAGAAGGCAAGTGAGCGGTGTGGGAAAGGTAAAGGTTGAAAAAGTTGCGAACCTCAGTTAAGAGTTGAAGAGAGTATTGAGCCAACTGTAGGGAGGGTACACTGGGAAGGAGAAGCGTTGACGAGGTTGTAAGAGGTCAAGTGTGCGAAAAGCGGTGAATTAAAACCCTAGAAGAGTGAAGTCAAGTGTTGTGATGACCGTAGTGAATACCAGGGGCTAGGGCGGAGAACGCAGATGATGTGAATATTGGATATATTCGAGAGTCAGCAGTGAATATCTTAAATACCCCGCTGAGACTTCAGATTGATGTCCCTTCCATCGGGTACGAGTGAATGGCCTCCCAATGGACTCGATACTAGTTGTATACGCATGCTATATAATGGTGACAAGGCATATGATACCATATACAAGGAGGTGAAAGCTAACAAACGTAGAGAAGTAAGCATACAGTAGATCGATGAATGAGAATTGAGTACCTTCTTGGTCGTTGCCTATTGACGCCAATATACTCGATAGAACTAGTCTTGTCTGGTGGTTATTAAGCCTGGAACATGCGGGTATAAGGCGAACTTAAAAAGCCAGTTCGTGGGCGTGGTGATCGATGTACTTGTTAACATAGAATGTTTTGAAGGTGTGGTTGCAGTCCTGGTAACGATATTCTCGGGGCAAGGCGGTCGGACCATAGGTGCCTATGAGATGTGCTGCACGAACGATGGAGTCTAGCGGGATGATGGTGCACACCCGCCGGCGTGCATGGTCCAGCTTTGGTCTGACCTTCCACATTCGCATGACAGGACAGGGAGCGTTCCCGACTTTCTCAAACCAGCGGACGAGGGCACAAGGGTAAGGACGTGATTCGTGCTCGAAGTTGAGGAACGCCTGGACCTGAGCGACCTCGAGATCTTTGAACCCACCATGGGAGCGCGAGCGGTTAGGCTTTTGAACGAACACGCAGTCGTTTCGAGGGCCCTCCCCTAGCCAACTTGGGTTAGCTCGAATCAGTTCGTGTCGAAGGCCGCGTATATTGGACCGATCGCTGGGCGCATAAAAGACCACCCTTGTGAGGTGGTAGATATTGACGCGGAGGGTGAAGCTGGGTCTTGGACAGTCCGTCAGGTCGACCTGTCAACCCGACCACGGCGAATTCGGATGCATCTGGTCGTACAAATACCGCGCCACATATTCACGAAGCGGTAAGTCGAGTCGAGGGCCAAGTTGGTCGACCTCACGTGCATAGCCAGGAGCTGTGGGTGCGAGTCAGTTAGATTGCATAGATTAAGAGCTGTCCTTCTTACCCGGTCGAGCTGGCAGCCTGACGAAACTAGAGCACACGGTGGTGATTTGGACATCCAGGTCTTCGACTTCGTCACTGTTCTCATCATCGTCCTCACAATCCTCTGCATCGCCATCAAAGGGATCCGGTTTTTTGGTCGAAGGGGAGACTTGTACAGGGGTGATGGTAGGGTTACGCTCCGTGACGCTCGCCGGACCTATATTGATACCCAGCTTGAAGAGACCACGGCTTCGAGCGTATGTGTCGAACGCCTGCAGCTGGGCCGTGCGCTGGACGGTTGTGATGATCTGACCCAAGGGTTGGTTCCGGTTCGAGCGTCGCCAGGGTTCCTTGACGTCTTTGATATGTTTAGACTCTGTGATGGACGAACAGAGGCCATTGGGCGCCCCGAAGCGCTGGATCTGCATCCGGTAGTGGCGGAGTGAGTGCTGACGGGGGAGATTGAAGTCTACCCGAATGCCTTCGTGCCTGAAGATCTCCCGCTGGCGATGAAAGTCATCGAGGACAGCTTCCATGACGTGCAGGTCTTGGGTATTGATTATCGAACGACGGGCGAGGTAGCAGAACTCCATGAAGGAGCTGACACTGCGCACCATACCCTCAGGTACAAGCCCGTCAAGAGCAGGAACAAAGACCTTCATGAGAGCTTTCGAGTCGTCGCCGGTCCACTGCTTGAAGTTACGCCCGTCGGGGAATCGACGGAGGCCGGTAAAGTGACCTGGGGCGTTGATCCTGAGATTCGAACAGTGAGAACCATAAACGATCGAATAGGCGAGACAGACGTTACCTGCGGTCCAACTCTGCGACCTTCTTCTTTCCATTGGGCTGACGCTCGAGCCACTCAACGATCCAGGTGACGAGATGGTCTTTGAACACACCCTTGATCAGCTGGTGAAGCAGGTCCGGGGTCATGACTTCGTGAATATTCGCTCGAGGGAGATACGCGGTAAATGGCTGTCGGGGATGTCAGACTCGAGTGGGGAAACAAGTAGGAAGACACGAACCACGACATCGGCGATGATTCCGAACCCATCCCAAACTTGTCTGGGGTTGCCATCGCACACTTTGAGCGCCAACTCTCGGTGCTCCCAAGATCGCAGGGTATGCTGTTCGCTGCCTGTGCCGAGCTCATCACACGGGCAGAGACACCTGGAGATGGTAAGCGAGAGGAGGGGACTAACGTATTGCGTGATTTACCTTGGACACCAGCCGGATACGATCACTGCGATGAGACATTGCTCTGGGTAATCAGCAATGTAGGGTCCGATACCGTAGATGACACGGCGATAGAAGCCATCCCCGCAGAGTGTCACCCTCGGCCTCCTCATGTGAGGCTCCAGGGGTGAGAGGATGTGCAAGAGGGTGGAATGGGTCAACTGCCGGCGGAACGTGCGGAACGTCGGGCTGTCCTGGTTAGCGGCGTCGGCTGTGAATGCGGATTAAAGATATGCAAAGGCGAGTGGCACACTTTCACGAACCTTTGGGGATTGCAAGGAACCCGATCACGGTGAGCGCATTCCGATGGGCACGTCGAACGTGATTCTGGACGTTACCCAAGGACGCATATAGTGGGTAGTACTCGTTCTGACCTGACGCGACGGACACGGTCGTCTTGTCGCTTCCCAAGACTATCGGTGCGAACACGGCGCCGTGTGTAAGAGGGTCCTTTGCGATCTTGTCCTGGAACAAAGTGAGAAGATCGCGACGAGAAGGAATGGGAATACACACAGCTTCTTCCCAAGCCCAGTCTCCGGACATTAGGTCTTGGAGATGTCGACAGACACAACCATCGCAACATCGCCTCCACATGCGCTTCGGGGACCAGTCGATTTCGTCTGCAAAGTCCGGGTTGGCGAGTTGCTGTTCCATGACCTTTAGCGGGTCACGGTAGTATATCTTGAAGGTCTCGGACATCCAGGGAGGCGCATCTTCGGGGAGTTCGCCAGTATACCGAGCCTCAGCGGCCTGCCAGGGCAAACCACCAAAGGGAATTTCGTCGATCGTGGCATAGAGGTCATCAGCGTTTGCGAAAGGCGGGTCGTTTGCAGCGTTAAGTGCGTCCATGAGGTGCATCATGTTAGTTGTGTCGCCTTCCGACATCTGCACCTTCTCGTATATGAGGCGGCCCATAAGGAAGCGAGCTTCGCAGTCGAAAGGGAACAGTCCGTTGTCTTCGTCGGGGTGGCATACGGGCTCTGCATCCGGCTCGTCGAAGCCGTCCTGTGACGTTCTCATTGCTAGAATACGGGGATGGCTCAGTCTCGGTATAATACATAGCATATATCCTCACCATCAAGGTACGGGTGGCGCTCATCAACCTCTTCTGGGTCATGGGAGACTCGCCAAACAGTGGGTTTGGGGGGGGTTGGTGCCGCAGGTATAGGTGCCGGTGAAGTTGGTGGTGTAGGTAGAGTTGCTGCCTGCAGCGGTATATTCAAATGAGGTTGAACATGGATAGGTTGGGCGTTGTTCGCGTGAAACTCTGGTCGAAAGGTGCAGGAGGCTTTATGGTTGGACCAGCCAGTGGTCGACAGACACCTCTTCTTACAGCCAGGAAAGTCGCAGCGAATAGTAGGACGGGAAAGGACGGTGGGCATGCTTAAAGAGGGGAATGGAAGAGTAGTGGGAGAGGAGGGCGGAAGATAGGGAAGACGGAGGAATAGTTTTGGTCGCGCGTTTGAGTTGCGTCGCATTATATCGTCGATGAAAGTCGCAGGTCCGTGCGTGGAAAGAGGACAGATGAGACTATCTGTCCGCGAGGGCACATCGGAATATAGGCTCGCGAGATTTGGGTCAGAGCAAGACGGCTCTGGACGACATCGCGTGCCGGTCATGACCACAATAAAAAGTAAGCGTTGACGACATCGCGTGCCAGTTATGACCACAATGAAAAGAGAGCATTGACGAGAGCAGACTCGGAGTCTGACTATCAGCGACAGATGGTCTGTCTGCCTGGGGAGGGAAAGGCCAAACTATACGAGGAGCCGACTCGAAGTCTGACTCGGGGCGACAGATAGACTGTCCGCCTGGAGGAGGTATGGAATAAGGATACGAGGATGGCTGCGATCGACGACGCAGAGAACATTGACCAAGAAAGAGGGGATGATGAATGGTGAGGGGTGTGTGGGGTGCGTCGTGGTTGAGGGGAGAGTTGTGGTTGAAAAACCAAACAACGTGGAAGCCATTGCCAAACAACGGTCCGGTAATTATTGTGACCGGCATTTCGGGTAATTCGCAACCGGTCTGACCGACACAACGCAAGTAAAGCAATGTTGATTGTATTGACAAAAGCGACAGTGGGACATGCTACTACGCAAATCTGATGACACCGATAGAGGCACATAGGCCATACATTGTCGCTACTAGTAATAGAAGGAGATAGTAATGATAATAATGGTAATATAATAAAATAGTATGAAGGCAGAACAGTCGCTTGTCGATGAAAACGTCTACAAAAGGTGGGGCGTTGTCAGCTATGCCATAATCGGAGAAGAGTAAAGAGAAAAGACTTGCCCGACAATCATTTCCTCCTCCTCCCCGGGAATTTGGTGTTCAGGAGCCTGTTGAAGGATTCTTGGTGGCCCCGAGCCTCTCCAGTGAGTACCGCATTCGCGACTTCGAGATGTCGGGCTTGATCAACGAGTTTGCTGTAGGTTTCGTTGGCCAGAAGCGAAGCATGAGTTGCACGACGGATAACTTCGGCAGTGTCGTTCAAAGCGCCTGAGGTGAAGGTGCTCGAGGTCATCGTGCTTGGAGCGCTAGAGGGTGCTGTGCAGACCGTATTAGAAGGTGCAGTTATAGAGGTGGGAGTCGGTGAGATACCTGTCAGGCTGAGAGCGTCCGTTGCTTGTTCTTCCTTCACAACGCGAGTGGTGTTGACAAGGGCTTCGGATTTGACCTTCGATCCAGCGGAGGTGCGACCGGTCGCGTTCGAGGTGAAAGGTTTCGACTTCGTGGTTCGAGAAGGAGTGTGCAAGAGAAAGTAGGGGACGACAGCGACGACAAGTCCGGCCTCGTTACGGGGTCTGAGGCTCATGGCATGGGGCTTGATATCCGAGGCCAGCTTGGTAGATCGAGTGCGGACCATGATGAGAAGGGATGTAAGCGATAGCGTGTGGGTTTGATAATCGAAACACGAAAGACAGGGCCCTTTTATACGCTGGGTGAGGCCAGCAGTAAACGCCGCAGACGGAGGTAAAATGAGGCAAAATTGGGGGTGGAGAGGGTAATGACGTTCGATGACGAGAATAAAAGAGGTCGATGACGCGTTTAAAAGAGGTGGAGGCCTATGACGAGAATAAGAGAGGTGGGGGGACAATGACGTACTATTCGGAAGTTGAACCCGCGATCTGCGGTTGTTGCGGGTCGGCGTCGGAATTCTCGAAGGCAAGGAATCGGACCGACTCAAAGTCTAGCCCAAGGCGACAGTAGATGTCGGCCCATACGATTCAAAGAATGGCCAACGAGAGTTGAGGCGCTGAGGGCCCAGCACGAGAGGTGAGAGCTAGCCGTAGGTTGCGTGAGGGGATCATGAGGGATCATGGACTAGAGGACAGAAAAGAAAAACGTGCGTGAGTGGTGAGTGGACTTAGCGACAGAAGAACACGGCGGTATGTGTTTGTTTGGCATCGCCCTGTGAGGTCGGCTTCTTCCGGTTTTTTTCTCCCTTCAGTCTTTTGCTTGTCGTCGTCTGTCACGATGTTGCCTCCCCCTACCTGTTCAGTTCCTATGTCGTCTAACACCTCTCCTACCACAACGGCTATAGAGGTATGTGACACACCCAAATTTCCCCCCCCCCCTCCTTCCGTGGCGGACAGTTCATGTCGCCCAGAGTCAGACTTCGAGTCGGCTCACTCTTCTATCTGATGCGAGGTGGACAGATTCTGTCAACCAAGGGCTAGACTTCGTGTCGGGCTCTATATCACAGTGTTCTTTAGTGCTCGGAGGCTCATCAAGACGCAGAGGCCTTGGGTAGCGCTGGCCCCGATCGTACCAACCAGACCAAACACTTTGCGACTATAAAAACCACGTTCGATCTCGTTCGTCTCTCACTATTCCCTGTCCTTCATATTTCAACATTGCCTCTCAACCGCCCATCAGAATCCTCTACCGATCACATCGTTAAACCTCCCTTTATCATGGAATCCCAATCCGCTCTTAAGGGCAAAGCCCGTGTTGGAGATGCCGCCGTCGACCACGAAACCCAACCGTCGTCTCGCACCACGCGTAAGATGATGGAGGTATTGGTCCCCCCTCTGGCAACCAGGTCACGAACTAAGCGATCCCTGGAGGATCAAGAGGCCGTCGAGGGTGCTTCCACCAGCGTGGCATCCACGGCCAGCCGACCAAAGCGCAAGCGCGTTGTCGGTGTTCAACCCTCGTCGGCAGAGCTCTCAAGTTCCACTTCTGAGGCTACCCAGGCCGGTAGTTCTCGAGTCGACAGCGCGCCACCGTTACAAGTCGAAGTCAAGGGCGAGGATGATGACGAGGAACTTTTCGGACCCGACTCCTTCAACGAGGACAAGCGTCAAATCGCCGGGTTGTATGGTCATATCAAGGGCCTTCGATTTATTTGCGCGGGTGGACCACCCCCGCAGGACGTAGACGTCGACGACGTCGAGGTATCCTTCGAAGATTACCCGGAATTACAGGCCGAATTTCTCAAGGAACAGGTCAAGGCCTTGGAGTTTGGATTTCGTCTGAATAAGCGCCTTGGATGAACAGCCTAACGGTCAGTCCTTCGACGTATTGTTGACGAACATTAGGCTCACTTTCCTTTGTCAGGGAGCTCGTATTCAAGGTCCTCGCTCTCCTCATATTACACAGCCCATCACATTACACAGCCTATCAGGAATACATAGATCTTCACTACCATTGTACCCTTACCCTTCCATACTCGCATAACTATAGCCTATGAAACTTGCGTGCTCTAATTCTACAATTTGAGATATGACCGACGCGCAGCTTCGGTCCGAAACGGCCACGATCGACATATATAAACCAGACTTGCTTTTATTTCTATAGCTCCCACTTTTCTTTTCGTACGTAACCACCGTTACTGTATCATTGCACCATGTTTTCTCCATCGAAGCGTCCCTCTTCTCCCTCTCCGTCCACAGACCCCTCTAACCCCAAACGCATTCGCTTATCCTCACTTGACCCTGAGAACCGTACGATCACTGCTGCCCCATCTGCTCCTGGGTCTACTACGACGTCACTCGAGGCCAGGCTTATTCGATGCGAGGAGAAGATCGAGAGGCTCCTTTGGAACGCTGTACGGGTCAGTGGGATGCAAGACGCTGTTGTGGGTGTCATGAACGATATGACCGACGTCAGGTAAGTCGGTTCAGCACGCATATAGCTCAACGCCTTGCTCAAAGGTTCCTGTTACAGAACCATCGCTAATCGAGCCGAGATGGCAGCGACGACAGCGACCCTTCAAACGGAGGACCGTCACGCTCATAACCCTTGGACCTGCGACTACTGTCTTGAGCATCGCGTCGAGATGCTACCCCTTCCGAGCCGCCTTGCCGCGATTTCTGGCTCCTTTGGTGACGCCCCTGCCACCACCTCTGGTACTACTTCATCCATATGAGCCTATCCCCATCCCTGAGAGTGCATATAGTCTATTCAATACCATGTAAGTCATCGCCCTTCTTTTATCCTCGGGACTGCCGGGGCTAGAGCTTACGATTCGCCTTTCTAGAATCTCTCCGCGCGCATACACTCCACCGAGCAGTTGTCTACAAACGATTTCGAGCGCATATAGCCTATTCAGCCCGTTTCCTTCTTTCTATTCTCGGAATTGGGACTCATTATCAACGTTTCAGAACGTTTTTGCGTGCACACACCCCGTCGAATTCTTGTCCTTGAGCACATAGAGCCCTCACTACACCTATATCGAACTCGTAATCACTTACATCGTAATCATACACATGACGATATGTACTCCATCGCGCTGCAACCCATCAACCCAAACTCACTCGCTTTATGAAATTATGAGCCAGTTCCGACCCGATATCCAGCATATAGCCACGTAAAGTCAGCGATCCGCGTCGAAAGACAAACAACTACATCCACCGATCTGAGATATATAAACCTGTAAGTTCTTAAATTCTCCTCTCATCCCTTCTTTCTCTCCCATTTCTTCCTTCCTCTCGCCCACCGCAAGCAACTACATTCTCTCACCCCGCCCCTCACTCTTTGCTATGCCCCGTCCCTCGCTCTTTGTTATGCCCCCTCCCACTCATTGCCCTTCAAGGACCTCTCGCCCATCACTACCTACACCTGCCCTTCTTCCACCACAACCTACACCTGCTGGTCAGGTAGTGAACATGCACGATGATGACGACATCGAATCCGGATCCACCACCGAATCTGATACGGATTCGCCACATCCTGATTTCACGTTCAAGCCCACGTTTTACAAGGTCCACCGCGCGCTCGTAGACGAAGACTATGAATCGGGTTCAACGACGGAATCGGACACCGACACGCCAGATGCGAATTTTGTCAAAATAAAGCCCAAGTTCTATTCGATCCCTACTGGCTCGTCGAGTTCCGATCTCTCCGACGACATATTCGACGCCCTTTTCGATGGCGACCACCCCAGCTCTCCAATGCCCGACGTCCATGCTGGGACAGACAAGAGTACGGATGCCCTGATGCAACAAGCCGAGTTCCTCGTTGAGCGAGTGGCCTCGCGCGTTGACTGTTTAGAGCACGAGGTTAACGCTCAGCGGTAAGCAGTCCATTCGTATCTCCAAGACGCCGTCTCATTGACTTTAAATGCAGGACCATAATTGACGACCTTCTGCGCCGACTGTCTGAGGAAGAGACCCTAGAGGCCAGTCAGTCCCGAGTCCCAGATCGGAAACGAAAGCGCGGTCGCAGCGCAACGCCGCCCCAAGTTCCGCCAAGATTCGCTCGAAGGTACCAGCGACGTGGAGGAGTAGCCCAAGAAGAAAGGTACGAGCGAGATGGAGGCTCGGTCTCGCTAGAAAGGACCCAACGACGGAGGGAGAAGCGACCCTGCTTCGGGTCGGTTGATGTTTAAGCAGGGGTTCTCGTTACATCGTTCCCTCTTCATGTAATATAACACCTCAGTATGCCTACTTACTATACGACAACCACCTACATACTATCCAACGATTTATGACATGAGCCCTTGTTTGGAACCAATTGAGCAGCCAAACACGGCCTTGACAAACTTGGCCAAAGTTGAAATTTTAGAGCCAAACGTTGGCCAAACATCATACTCCCCACCCCCCACCACCACAGCTTGGGTCTCGCCTCCTTGCCTCGCCTATTCTTGCCACCATTCGACGCAAACGACCCTCCAACACAGCACGGAGCAACGTG
>ML208439.1:52237-75715 GCA_004369065.1 Pluteus cervinus
CTCAATTTGCTTGAGGTTGTGTTGGTGAGAGGTTCGATGTGAGGATACTTTATTTACAATTGGTTAGGGTAGAGGGGTATAAGTCACTTTTGGAGACGGTTAATGGGGTTGTCGAGTGGGAGTGGCATAGTAAGGGATGTACGTCGAATAATAGTCACGAACTTAGAAAGTTTCGTTTACTATGCAGAATTGCTTTGAACGTTTGAGCTCGAGCGTCAGTTGACCAGTACTGTACGTGTGTTATGAGTAGTGATGCAAACCAACATCCACCTCTATGGTGCATAGTGTGGTGACACGAAACTTGAGGATGAGAGGGCCTAGCACTTTTTGTCGAGTTTGTGATTGGGTGGAGCTCACAGGGTCAGCATGTCAATACGGCCGCAGGCCGATCGCTCCGATTCGCGGCTGAATTTCAAAATTGTGCAGACAACGTTGCTATCAGACAATGAGCGCAGTCGTCGAATCCAGATCCTAGTATCATCTCCTCTATAATATTTCGCTTTGTCGAAACCAATTGCAACTCCGGGACATGCCATCTGGTCTTACTACACAATCACCTCGAAGGGAGCAACTATCCTTTGGAAGGTCTGTCGCTTTTGAACGATTGATTGTGATCCCTTAGCTCGAAATCCCATCGGGTTGACTGACTGGTTTACTCTCGTATAGCCTTATCCTCCCAGTTCTATGCCTTTACCCTCCATGGCGACGGATCATCGTTGAAACTTTGAATTTCGAAGCCCTACCGCCACTCATACACACATCTGATAATCCGGATGTTTGGACTAGGTCATCTTCGGCTCGATCTGAACGCCCGAGAGCGGGTATCGATCCTTTCTCGATTGAAGCGCATTCAAGAGAACTCGATGCTGAAAAACATTGCCTTCCAGGGGATAAAAGAAGATCGGAAATTAGGGAGAGGCGAAGAGAGGAGGAGGGGGAGATAGGAAAATGGAAGGAGGCATACCAAAGATTGTTCGAGGCGAACATAAGGTTGATTGACGAGAATGAGGACTTGAAGGAGGAGAATGATGAACTTAGGGAGGAGAACGAAGAGTTGAAAGAGGAAAATATTGGATTGAAAGGGGAAAATAGTGGATTGAAAGAGGAGAATGACGAACTGAAAGATGGGATGGAGGAGTTGAAGGAAGAGATCGATGAATTGATGAATTACCAAGCATCGGCGTCAAACATGGGCGAGAAATTGCAAAAATTGGCTCTGGACATTTTTTCTCGGCTCTTCGATAGCTTTATTGCTGGATACCATCAACCCATTGCTCCAGATACAGGAAGACCGTACGGCGTACTTTCAGCGATAATCTTTATTAGCAATGTAATTTCTCGTACCCTTGCAAGGCTAACACCTTCCAACTTGTAGCCACATCTTTCGTTACTTTCTCTCATTTTTCCCACTGTTATGTGAACACTACGACATCTATCGTCCATCGTATCGCTAAAGAAGCAGTGTAAACGTTTTGCTATACATATACTACTGTCTTAAGTTTCGAAGACTATCCTACAAGATGCAGATTGCGCTGGAGTCCCGTGGACGGCCCCCACAATCTTCCCACTGACCCAGACCAACAACATTGCGATCAGAACTACCACAAGAGCTAGCGCCACCAAGAACTTGCCTGCTATCCTAGCTAGCTGACGGAAGAGGAAAGGATATAACCAACGGGATAAATAACCCAGTACCCAAGCCCCAATACTCGTAATTCCATGCCCCAGTATCGAAGACGCTCCCTGGACAAATTTATCCATCAAATAACCCAAGGTACCCAGGACCAAAGCACCAGTCTCCATAATCTCGCGGACCAGTTTCGAAGACGCCACTTGGACGAGTTTATCCATCAACCACTTCAACGATCTGGTTACCCCGTCTAGACTGGGACCTTCCGAGGCAGCATTACTCTCCACTGTCGGGCTCGCCTCCGCTCCGGTGTCCGGCGTCGACCATTCCTTCTCTCCGGTGTTGTCCGGCGTCGACCACTCCTTCTCCTGCGATCGTGCCAGAGATTCTGCATCCTTTTCGCCCGATTGGTCGTCCTTGTCGTCCTCCTTTGCACCCTCTTCCTCTCGACTCTCATCGATCCCGTCCGCGACTTCCTCTTCACCTTTCGATCTTCCGTCCTTTTCCTCCTCGACATGTTGCATTACCTCGACTAAATGCCACCACACCCCCGAATCCCAAGCTTCCGTCTGGACCAAAGTGTCGGAATCGAGGTTTTGAGAGGTCGTTTCCGTCTCCTCTCCTCCAATCTGCACGTTCGACGCACTTCCTCCGTTCTCCTCCTTCACTCTCTCCATTTCCTCCTCCCGCTGTCTCTCCGTCTCGAATTCCCAGCGAGCATGCTCGATCTACACTCTCAATCTCTCCCTTTCCTCTTCCTCCTGTCTCGCCATCTCCAATTCCCAACGGGCGTTCTGATTCTCCCTTCTCAACTCATCTGCTTCTTTCTCCTCCCTCCTCACACTCTCTTCCCAATCTTCTTGCCTCTCCAACTCAAGCGTTCGGTGAGAGTCTAGACCTAAATCCGACATATCGATATCGCTTGTGTTCGAGTCGTCTTGGGTGGCTGTATGTCCTGGAGCTAGGGTCGGAAAGATCTCTTTTGATTTTGAGGCCAAAAATGCACGAAGGACGGAGTCCGTGATCTCGATGGTGGTCTACGCCGAATTTAAATTCATGGCGAGTGGCGTATATGAAAGAGAACTTACCTCCGTCGAGCCATCAGCGTATTTGTGGTCCCTAGACATTGCCAAGAACATGAGACGTGGAGGGAGGCTCGAAATCGAATAACGTACGCGTCAACAATGATAATATGGCGGCGTCGGACTGGATTGCGCAGGGTATTCGAGGGTCGATAAGCGTGGAAGGGGATAACACTTTGCGTCCCCAAGATCTATATTTCGAGAGCAGAGTGTACAGTCAATGAAGACCGTGGAAGCCGCGAACGTAGACCATCTTACCTGTGTAGAGCGATCGCTATATTCGATAGTCCTGGAAGGTATATATGAAACGTTAAAAGGATTGGGAGGACAGGGTCCAACGAAATCTACGTACCGAAGAGATAATAATCGGAAAATCCTTCTCGTCCGCAGTGTATGCAGGCCGCCAGAGATTCTCGCATAGCCCTAGTCTTAGTGGCTCGCCATTGTGAGGGTCCAAATCCCCGCCGACAGTGTGGATTTCAGTGGTTTCCATGTTGCAAGAGAGTGATGTCGATAGTGCGGCAGTAGCATTGTGTACTACATATATAAGGGATTGAAGGCTTCGTCATGGTCATTAGATTGACTTGTGAATAATGCTAGTGATCACTCACCTGGGCTTCGCCCTGAAGGTATCGCAACAGTTGCTTTCACGTAAGTAGTCCCTTGGGAGTCACCGTCTTCTACTGAGCAGGGAGCATTAGAGCGGACAAAGCGAAACAGCAATTTGCGATCTCAACCCCACTCCACTCACAGCTGCGGAACCACTTCAACTGCGGATTCACATCGATAAGGTGCTGTACTGTATGAATTGTATACAGTTCGAGCCGAGTGTCTAGAAAGTCTATGCGTGCATCCAGGGAAAAGACAAAGAGAGCTCAACAAGGATCGTATTACTATCAGGGTCCAAGCTCTGCTGCACACGACTAGTTCGGATTCGGAATCTTCCAGTTCACCGGCACCCACCAGTTGCCTACGTTCTCCTCTTTCAACCATTCATTTTGCTTTCATTGTACCTCTTCAAAGTTGTAATCTGGGCTCGTGATCATGATATCTTCCGACTGGGTCTTATCGATTAGTCTGAGATCCTTATGGTTTCCTCTCAAAGAGGTTCGCATTACACTCAAATTCAAGGCTATTTTTGAGCTGGAGCTGACATCATCTCGACGGAGGGATCACATTATAAGGCTGAAATAGCCCGGTAGCAACGTATTTTGCAGTCACATTGTAAGTTTCAGGGTGTGGGGGGTATCCACATCGCAGCCATGAGGTGAAGGGGAAGCAGATTGACACTATGAACGACGATCCCGAAACCATGGCTCTATCCTCGAATCTTCCCGTGCTGCAATATGTATCTTACTGCAAGGGTGCTTTGAAGTACGGTTCCTGCTGCACAGCACGCGTTTCCCGTCACTCTGCTCCTCTCACTCACCATCACTGGCACATTGACTCCGCTGTACTTCGACAAAGTCACATTGAAAAGCTCCATAAGTACCTCGAGCTACGCAACCGGCCATGATGAACACCCAAGGTCACTTAGTTGAAGTTCTTACCCACATCGAATTCCCGTGATATAGTATGCGCTCATAAACCATGATTCGAAGAGGAAAGACAGGTCGCATTAGCGCAATCTCTACATAAAAGTAGAACAAAATAAAGGGCCATATAATAGGGGTTATCTAGAAGTCAAAGAACGTCGAAGTCACGATCGATATAACGAAAGTCCGTTGATCGGTCCAGTTAGAGAAATGGAGGTGGTGGGTTGTAGAACTGTTTAGAAGTTCCAGACCTGGTAGTTATCGTTGTCCGTGCATTTCCAGATTTGGACTTGGACGCCATTCGTGGAGTCGCCGTTCGGCAAGTCAACACATTGTCCTATTGGAAGTGATGAGAAAAACACGATTGGACACGGAGAGGAAGGGGGAGGAGTAGACGAATTATACCTTGGTTGGTGAGTGCAAGTCGGTTGTCGGCGGTGTAATACCAGTCTTGAGCGGGGAGGTTATCATAACATTGCCAGATCTTCAATCCGACGCCGTTTTGAGGGGCTATCACGACGCGGTTAGCAGCCGAAGGAAAGGGGTAGTGATGAACTTACAGGATCCAGCATCGAGACAGAAGTTGGTGCCGGCGAGTTGGACCTTAGTCTCTCCATTCTTGATGACCCACTTTTGCGCACCGGTACCGTTGCAATCATAGCTAGAAAAGTGAAGACGTCAACATCCCAACGGTAGTTATAATGAGAGTAGGCGACGAACATTTGAACTGGGGTGCCGTTTTCGAAGATGGCGCCACGGACATCCAAGCATTTGTTTGAGCTGTTTCCAGGTTTGAGAGCTACGGTGGTTTTCGGGGCGGGTGCGTCTCCGGCGTTGCTGGAGCAGAAGCTGCAGTGGAAAGAGAATGAGGATTGATAAGAACGAGAACGAAATTGACTGACGTTACGGTGTACTCAAGGGGTTGAGTAGCTTTACATCCGTAGATGGGTGGGTCGGGAGGAGTAGATCCCGGGACACCGGTGGTATGAGTGGGGGGAGTGGTAAACGAGTTGGGACAAGTCGCAGTCAAACAACTATCGGTGACGCAGAAGCCGTTTGACTAAGAAACGGGAACTTAGGAAAAGGGTTGTGATGATTTTGAAGTTGTATTTACCTCGGTCTGGTTCACTGCGATGCTAACTGCAGTGTTGAAGTGCTTGGGGTCTTGAAGGATGTAATACCAGTTGTTCTGTGATGGTTTTTGGTTAGATAAAGGACGGAGAGGTGTGTGCAGGGAAAAACTCACTCCACCGATGATCCCAGCTGCGGTGCTTCCACTAGCCGTTGGGCTCCCACCGTAGGCACTGGTGTAGACAAGGCCACCCCAATTGTCCGGGTAAACAGTGCTATTGGTTCCATTCACAGCGAGATGACCAGCGATTTGAGAGTTGATGTAAAAATCGATTGGGTCGGGACAGGCATTAGCGACTGTAAGCTTAAGAGCTAAGGCCGGGAGAGAGGTGGCGAGAACGGCGAGAACGAGCGTGTTTTGGTTGATCATGATTAATAAAATAAAGGAGGCTTTGGTGAAGACGAAGGAAAACGGAAAAGAGGAATGAGGACGATCCGTACCTTTTTCGAAAACTTTATATACAAAACGCAATCGGCGCGGCTTCACCGCATCATGCACCTCCAGGTACGACAAACAAGAAGATCATGAAAACCCGGTTCCCGTAACTTGTAGCAACGGTGGAGAGCTCGGTGGTTGAGACAAGGCACCACTACTGCGGGGTTGCGGTTGGAAGCAACCCATGGCCGTGGGAAGTGATCTCATTGATGCCGACCATGCGGTCACTGCCAGGGTCAGTAGATTGATTCCCACCCGGTCATTGGTCGACGACCCATATTACTATCATCAGGGTCCGACAGCAAACCAGTTCATTCGGAACATGTTACAGATGGACCAGTAGCGGGAGGTGTAGAAGCGGTTGGTGTGATTTGTCGTTTGTCGTTCTTCGGAGCTGTCGGGGGTTGTAACGTTTGATCTGATATCGCATTCAACTGGATCCATATAACGTCTGGGTTCGAGACCACGTGATTCCACCAATAACCCGTGTGTGAGGGTTTGAGAAATTGGTTAGTTCAAGCTGCGTCGTACAGAGTGATAAGCCGCGATTCAAAGAGAAAAGACAGGTTGCATTAGTGCAAGTTCTACGTAAAAGCAACACTATGCAACAAATGCCTATATGCTAAATGACATCAAGTCACGTCCGACTCCGAGGAGCCATGATGGTTAATAGGAAAAAGTCCACTAATCAGTCCAGGCTTGGTTGCCGTCGTTGTCTGTGCATTTCCAAATTTGGACTTGGTTACTATTCGTGGCGTCGCCGCTTGGCAAGTCAACACATTGGCCTAATAAAAATGATCAGCAAACCACGATCGGACACGGAGAGAAAGTTAAAGAGGGAGGGATAGGTGAATCGTACTGTACCTTGGTTGGTAAGCGCAATTCGGTTGTCATCGGTGTACCACCAGTCTTGTGCGGGGAGGTTATCATAACATTCCCAGATCTTCAATCCGACGCCGTTTTGTGGGTCTATAAGAACGCAGTTAGCTATTGAGCAAAGAGAGTAAGTAGGGAGAGATAACGTACAGGTTCCAGCATCGAGACAGAAGTTAGTGCCGGCGACTTGGACTTTGGTCTCTCCCTTATTGATAATCCACTTTTGCGCATTGGTACCGTTGCAATCGTAGCTAGAAAGGTGAATACCAATGTCAACATATCGATGATGGTGATTGATGAGAATAAGCGACGAACATTTGAACTGGAGTACCGTTTTCGAAGACGGCACCACGGACATCCAAGCATTTGAATGGGTCATTGTTAGGGCGGATAGCTACGGTACCATCTGGGGCGGGTGTGCCTCCTGAGTTGGAAGAGCAGAAACTAATATGGAAGGGGGTAAGAATTGATAAGAACGAGGGTGGAAGAAGACTTGCGTTACGGTGTACTCAAGGGGGTCAGTAGCTTGACACTCGTAGACAGGTGGGTCCGGGGGAGTAGGTCCTGGGACACCGGTAATATCAGAAGGGGGAGCCGTGAACGAGTTGGGGCAAGTTGCAGTCAAACAACTATCGGTGGCACAAAAGCCGTTTGACTAAGAAACGGGAATTTAGGCAAGGGTTGTGATTGTTTTAAAGTCGTACTTACCTCGGTCTGGTTCACTGTGATGGTTACCGCAGTGTTGAAGTGGTTCGGGTCTTGGATAATGTAATATAAATTGTTCTGCGATACTTCGGGGTTGGTAGAGGATGGAGGGGTGCCGAAAAAGTGGAAGAAAAACGCACCGCTCCAAGGATCTTCGCTGCGGTACTTCCACTACCTGTTGAGCTCCCACCGTAGGCATCAGAGTAGATAAGACCAGTCCAATCGGATGGATAATCAACGCTATTGTATTGATTGACAACCAGATAGTTCACGTTTTGAGGAGAGTCGATGTAATAGCGGATAGGATCGAGACAAGCATTGGTGACTGTAAGTGTGAGGCCTAGGGCCGGCAGAGCGGTGGCGAGAACGGTGAGAGCGAGAGTGCTTTGGTTGATCATGACCAGGAAAATTAAGGAGGTTTGGGTGAAGATAGAGGAATAAAGTCGATCTGAACGGTTTTGAGAACTTTATACAAAATGCGATCGCGGCTTCGCCGCGTCATCATGCATCCCCCAGGCACGACAACAGAGAAAAGCCTAGAAAATCACGCCTGAATCGGCCGGATAGAGACCGTTTGGAGGGACGCAGTTCGTCCCTTGAGTGGGCAGGGAGTCGCGCGGGTAAGATTCACCATGGTGGGTGCGAACTGGCCGTGGGAGATCTGGTTGACTGGGACCCTGCTCATAAGTGAGCGCTTGAGCCGCGACTATTCCCTACTTTCACCACGGCAGATACACAAACGTTGTCGTCATCGCGTACATACCAGAAGCGCCTGCCACTTCAACATCTTCGGGCTCAATGATCGCAGAATCAACGAACGAAGTGACTGGTACAAGAGAAAATTCCCGGATCCACTGACCGTTTCAGATGTTTATGGTCCAGCCCTTGGAGACCTTCAGGGTACCGCTATGCTTGGAAACTCTTCCTTGCGTCGCATAAGCAGAGTATTGTCATTCGAAAGATGTGAAAGGGTACTGTATGTGGTAATGTGTCGTTTCTCATATGCCATGAACTCACACAACACAGGAAGCAGCAAACCCTCTTTTCCGTTGCGCATCTCCGGCTTCATGGCTTCCTCCTTGGGCGCTACGGCCACATCAACTTCGTCGAGGGCATGACAAACGTCGAACAACACGCAGAGCAAGTGTACGGTGAGAGTTCATTCGAAAATGTGGGTTATATATAACTTCATTGTTGCGATTAGTCTTTTTCTCATCCCTCTCAGGCCTTACTAGGGATCGTGTACTCTGGAGGCTAACCCGCGTTCATCAAAGAAGCATGGGTCATGGCCGCCACTACTCACCCTGTTCATTCTCACATGTCCTCCACAACATGCGAAGTGCTATCGATAAACACCTCGGTCTGCACCTCGATCACGTGGACGCATGTCCTCGACAAACATTCTGCGCTCGTGAGGCGCGCAAACTCCATGCTCAAGGCAAAAACGCTTACACCACCCGCTCTCGAACTCGCAGATATTCAACTTGGGATCGCTCACGCACCCCGTGAAGTTATTATTAACTAGATGTGACCAGAAGTCCGGTCAACACTCAAAAAACTCGGAGTTGAACCGCTGGGCCAATCAGAGGCGTCAAAGTCAAGAATGGAGAAGATCGACAAGAAGGGGAGGGAGAAGATCCAGAAGAAGTGGAATGGAGGGCCGGTATTGGGACGATTGTTCGTGAACCCGTTTTTTTTGGAGGTGTTTGTCTTCGTTACGTGGCGTATCCGGTATGTCTAAGTCTTGAACTTTGTTATCTCTTCTTTCCTCCTTTGATTCGTCCCGAGGATTGTCCGTGGCTTTAGTTAGTCCTGTGGATCGCTGACCAGTTTATATCCATAGGACCCAGAGGCGGTGATCGACCCCAAGGAAGCCGGCCTAATTCCCAAAGATACGGCAAAGATCGGCGCTGCCAGAGCCTTCGCCGAAGTATTCGAACACGGACCGAAAATTGAACTGGATCATCAACTGGCTTATTACGCCCGTATGTTTTCTGTTCTGCTATCTCTTTTCCTTCCTTTTTGCTATGTCTTGTTTGTTACTTTTATGTTCCCCTTCGACGTGGCCATCCCACCATCATCAGAGCTATATCTGGACATACTGAGCCAACAGTGGCTATTCACAGGTTATCACCACCGGAATCAGCTACCCACGTCGGGTGGTATTTTTGGCGATACCTTTGTTCCTGTCAGTTGCTGAAACAAAACAACTAAGCAATTAGTCCATTATCCGTTACGGTGTCTTCACACCAAGATAGTGGTTTTTTGGTTTCTGCTTTTATTCATATACCGCAGTCGATGACATCCAACACCGGGACTTCTTTTTTCCTTCCGTGGAGAGATCCCCGCTCTACGGACGATCTCCACAAGACTTGATACCTACGTCCATCTGCACCCCACTTATCTGTTGGAGTTCAGTTTAATGACCGGCGTAGGCCTATGACGAATGGTGTGGTTACCTCTCGGAATATCAACGTTCCATGACATACAGCCTCGTTTACGTGAGCCTTCGTCTTTTCCAATGTCTTCCCGCTATCAACTCGTTTACTACTTTACTCGCCGTATTCCTTATGACTCTACTAACGTACAGGTCTTCTTTTTGACAGATTACGAACTTGGCAAGCTCCCTGCGTGTCAAGGAAAGCACGATGAAGCTAAAGTTCAATATGAACTCATTCTGTCAGGTGCGTATCTCATCTTATCTTTCCCTTTTTCACCCTATTTTGTTGGTTGGGAACCGGGCATACATACATCTCCGTCTTCATACCATTTTGCCATGCTCCCGATTTTTCTCCGTTATTCTTGGAGTCACCGTCTCGTTTAACTCGTCTCCCGTCAACGTCAACTGCCTACCCACAAGCATGAGGTCGGCCTTGTTCGAAGGGGAAGCGGTGGTAATTTACAGATAATCGCGATTATCCTCGCAAATCTCCAGTCCTCCGTCTGTATCATGGTGTCTTGACCAGATCGGTGCCGAATCCCGCCCTACAAATGGAGCTGTTTGAGTTGGAACAACTTCATTGACGCCGTGGATAGCCCCTCCTCGTGTTTCGGCAGCTTTTTTATTTACCGTTCCCCCTCTGGTACCGTCGTATCCTCTTCGAGTTTCCTTGTTCTTGGTTCTGATTTATCTCATCGGTACCGGTGTGGGCTTGCGAACTGACGAGTCGTCTTTTTCTTAACAGGGAAACCTCTCGAAATCGGTCAATCTGGAAAGAGGGTAACCCTTTGGCGCCGCTCACTTATCTGACGCCGTAATAACACCCGTTTGACCTGATCTACAATAGGTTAAATACAGCACGGAGGTACATCTCGCTTTCAACTTTCTATATCGTTCGTTCTCTGATACTAAGATGCTATCTGGAGAACGCCTTACACACGCGGACGCACGCCGCTGCTGAAGCACTTCTTCAAAGGACGTCATAATCGTCGAATTATACCATGACGACCGTCCTACGACACTTGAAGATATCAACTTTCTTATCATGGTACATTGTACCTAGTTGATTGTAACCTCATATTGACTGATCTATGCCTCACGGAGTCGATATGCTACGATACTGCTCTACACATGTTTATGCTCTATTTACGATGTATTCGGATCTCGATACGTGTACTCTAGCCTCTTGACAACTACTTTTTCTCTTCTATTTATCACCAGAACCAGAAAATCAATCGAACTCCGCCCACAATCAATAAGCAGCGTCCACCTAGTTCCAACCCATGTACAATAGGGTATAACCGCCTAGCGCCGATACATGTCGCTATAAGCCCTCCCACAAGGACACCTGACAAGAAACGTGATCCTCCCAATCCTAACATCACTCTCGAGAGGGACGAAGGGACATTGTCCGCTTCCAAGTCCTTCAGCGCTTGGTCGTATTCCCTCCTTTCCGATTCTGCGAGTTCCCTCCTTAACCGTTGGTTATCGGCTTCGAGACGCTCAGATTTACGCATTTCGGACTGAAGTTGGTTGAAGACTCGTGATTCTGGGTCACTAGATTGAGATTGGCTGTTATAACGTAGTGATCAGTTATCGGTCAGATTGCCAGTGGTTTTCGTTGAATTGAAGAAGGAGACTTACGCGATGCCTTTGGCCATGATATTTGAGAGGTTGTGCTAGGATCTTTGGATGTGGTTGAACGAAAGTTTAAGGAGCTATGGTGCACAGTGCACGTTGTTTCGGGGCGGGTGTGAACACGAGGTACGGTACGCGCGGCTCAAGATGCCGCGGCCGAGGTGACAACAATGAGCGCTGAGCGCTTAAACTTCAACTTGTTTCTTAAGCGCTCATGCATCAGGTATCGCGCTAATTAGTGTGTAATTCCTCAAAGATAGTTGGTCAGTAACATGATTAATGGTCCTCTGGAGTAGACCTAGGACAGGTTTAAGCGCCTAAAGTTCTAACTTCTATCGCCTCAAATCCAAGTAAGTGGGTAAACGAATGCTACATAAATAGACTACCTTGGATAGATACACGATAGTCCGTAAGTGTTGGTAAGAGATTTGTAGGACGGGAGAATATAAGAATACGGTGTCATAGAACATGAGTTGGTCGTGAACACTTCCATGACACGGCTGGCGCTGATTATAAAGCGCTAATGTGTGATTCATCGACAATCTATATTGACCAACACTTGTTGTAAGTAAAAACTAGGCTCTCTAGCTTTAGAATTGACCGAAGTTAGTTGAGGAGCACCTGGGGTTAAGGAGATGTTTGGGTTCCTGAACGGGAAACCGGAGCGGGACGGTCCGTGCGCGTGAGGTCCATTGGGCTTTGCTTCATCATCAACTTCAACTTGACATGATCGGCAGATAGGTCACAGTCTGCATACCGACACAATACCGACATCTCGCCTCGTTCGCTCGCAATAACTCCCGATCTTGAGCGCTTGAACGAAAAATCGGGCAGGATCAAGACCTTCATCGGCGACGGTGCCAGTTCGGTAGGATATGACGACAAGGAATTGTGTCAATGTCATTGAGAAGAAAGTAATATGACCAGGTAGGATCGTTGGTTTTCTCCGCAGATGCGCTTGGAGAAGATGGGGAATTAGCGATCTTCAGGCATTGGGCGCTCAGGTGGGGTTTGGTTGTCTTCTAAATTCTCCGGGTCTAACAGTATCGAAGGTTGGTGGGCTTCATAGTTCTGTCAGTGGATTGAATGGGGCTTCTTTTTTGGAGGAGCACAAAAGGCTCATAGTCGGTCTGGGAGGGATACCCTTCAACACCCCCCGTTGACCCTACACTCGATTGGAAGATGAAAGCGTTGTCGGCACTTGTCTCCTGTGCGCTCGTTGCCACGTCACAGGCTCATTCTATATTCCAGGTGCGTCTTTCATCGTTGGTAGTCTGCCCTTTTCCTTGTTTGACGAGATATTTTTTGGGGATTATAGAAAGTCTCCGTTGATGGTGTTGAGCATGGCCTTCTCTTCGGTGTTCGAACTCCCGATGGGTCATACCAGAACTATGTGGGTTTAGTATCCCATCTTGTCTTGAGAACGGAGGGACTCATCCATTTGCATTCTGACAGCCAATTACGAGTCTAGAGGACCCCGATTTCGCATGCAACACCGGTATCGTACACAAGGATAACAACGTCATCGACATCCCAGCAGGTTCAAAGGTTGGCGCATGGTGGGGTCACGTTCTTGGGGGACCCCAATGGGAGGTTGACACAGATAACCCAATTGCACCCTCTCACAAGGGACCTGTCACCGTTTATTTGTAAGTATTCAATCTTTCTCCTCATTATTAATATCATCGTCCTGATTAATGGATGACGATAGAGCAAAGGTTGACGATGCTGCTGCTGCTGAACCAACGGGTCTCGATTGGTTCAAAGTCGGACAGGAAGGTCTTAATACGACAACGGGGAAGTGGGGTGTGGATACGGTGATCGAGAACGAAGGCTGGTGGTATTTCACCATGCCAGCATGTCTTGCACCTGGAAACTACCTTATGCGTGTCGAGCTTTTGGCATTGCATTCGGCTTATGCTGCGGGTGGTGCCCAATTCTACGTAAGTCCAAATCCTGCGGGTTACGAATGGAAGAATTGATTATGGTATCATAATAGATGGAATGTGCCCAAATTAACGTTGTGGGTGACGGGACGAACGTCGGTGAAAACTTTGTCCCGTTCCCTGGCGCGTATGAAGATGTGAATGACCCGTAAGTCCCTCTCGGTGCCTTCGAAACAAAAGCATTATTCAATTCATTTTTTAGGAGTATCTTGATCAACATCTACGATAATACCGGTACACCTAACAACGCGCTTAAGCCTTATGTTGTCCTAGGGCCAGAACCGCTCACTTGTTGAGAGGTTTTGTGAACCATTTCATGGGCGTGTTATGATAGTAGAAGTACAGGAAATGTATTTATGACCGCTTTTATGATATTCTTATCGTGAACGAACCAAGCTTCTCGAACATGAATTACAGTTAGATTAATGAAGAAGGAAACATTGATTCCCGAATATCCGGTTTGATTTGTGATCCACTACTTCTTCTTTACTTTCTTCGGGCTTGAGCCGGAACTCTTTTCTCCTGCTTCTGTCTTTATATGAGAAGTCGTTAGTGACCCGAAACAATGTTCAAAGCGACGTTACATACCTTCCGCTTTACGCCCTTCGCCTTAGTCTCGGTTTTTGCCTTCGGTTTCGAAGATTTCGTGGGTGACGGAGGTGCTTTACTTTTGTCCTTCTGCCGAACGACAAAGAAGCCCTCTAACCGGCCTTGCTGCTTCGTGTTCATTGATTTTTGTAGTTTGGCGGCACCAGCACGAACGCGTTCCTCACTAAATATTTCGAAGAGATAGTTAGAACGCTCGTACGACAAGGAAGAGATAAACGGGGAACGTACTTGAACCCTTTATCCTTCACGAGAAACTCTACAAGTCCCTCAATATCTGGAGCTTTCCATTCCAGCTATGGACAAGACGTTGCATCAGAATAATGTTCGTGGACGCAGAGGTGAATGTGAACATACCTCAATTTCATCTGCTGGTGTTACATCGGGCTTCTCGAAAAGTTCCTTAGCTCTCTCCCAAGGCCAATCTTCCGGAACGTTGATCCCACCTCCTCTTCCTTTAGCTTTCTTTTTGCCCTTTGATTTTGGTGACGATTTCGCTTTTGAGCTTGGTCCAGGTGCCGCTTCATCTTCAGAACCATCGTCGGGCTTCTCGACGTCAGACGTAGCTGCGGGCGGATCGTCTTCCGAGTCTGATTCGATGGCAGCAGCTCGTTTTGTGGCAGCCCTGTAAACAAAGTAAGGTGTCAAGGGAGAGGAGTGCAGGTAGGGAAGAGACTGACTTTGCTCGAAGGTGTTCGACCACAGCCCCCAGAGAGCCGTGTTCTCGCATGAGTTTTAATGCGGATTTTGGTCCGATTCCCCTGATAGGTTCGAGGTAATCACAACCAAGTAGGATGCATAGATCAATGAACTAGCGATATAGTTGTCAGCGTCGAATCGAGAAGAGGAACACGAGGATGACCTGGCTCATGGTCATATCCAATCCGTCAAGGGCTATTTGGAGATTAATTTCGCTGATGGGTTGCTTCTTGGCTTCAGAAAACGTGAGGTGACGGAAAAGAATGGGGGCGGAGAATGTTAATGTACCCTGACTGTCTGAGGCGCCGTGGAGCCAAGGCGCCAGCCTGGCGCCTCACGTGACCCCTTGTGGTGGCGTGTTTGGCCCCTGTTTGTCCCCCGCCAGCGACGCGCGTCTGGCGACCTCGCCACTCGTACTGTGGTCCCCGCCCCGTCTGGGGTGTTTCCGCCTCGATCTGGGGTATACCCCGGTCATGGACGACTTGACCCCACCCTCCCACCTCAAAACCCCCAACCACGGCTTTTCGGAATGCAAACTACTCTCACCCCATCGGGGTTTTTCCTATCTCGATCTCGACTTGGACGACTCGCTGCCCCATCTGGGGCTCCTATCACCTTAAACCCCAAACACGGCTTTTCAAAACATGATCGACTCTGACCCCATCTGGGGTTCTTCTTGTTCTCGATCTCGACGCTGTGGCAATGCGTGATTCCCACCCCGTCTGGGGCATTTCTCGAACATGGACGTGTCTGGGCTCTTTCGTCTCAAAACCCCCAACTGCGAGATTACTCTGTGGCAATGCATGATTCCCACACCATCTGGGGCTTTTCTGGACTTTCAAAGCCTTGGTATCCTTGCCACGTCTTCTCTCAGCCCTTTCCCCCAATTGAGCTATCAACTCAACCCCGTTTGGGGCATTTCAGCCTCGCCCAGGACATGGACGACTCACGGCCCCATCTGGGGCTCTTTCACCAAGTACAACCACTCTCGTCTCAACCCCGACTCTATCGCCCCTTCACCATTTCTGAACACAACCTATCCGTGGCCTTTCTTGGTGTCCACGTCGTCGTTTGCACTGGAGCGCAATGGGGTCAAGGTGGTTAGTGTTGAGTTCTATGCAACGTAAGTTCAATCCGAGATAGTTAATTAACTCGTATCCCCTTCCTGTGAACTGATATGCACGACTGTCGATTCAATTTGAATAAAATCGGGCTTCTTTTGTTTCATTTCACTCGACGAGTGTATTGTATCGAATATCACAAGTTCGTAGACACGAGGCGAGACGTATTGGTACAAAAAATCAATGCTACAAGGCACATCGACGCGCAAGAGAACTAGGTGTAAAAGCTAGACATTACCGTTGTTTTCATCAGCGAGGTAAAGGGACTGGAGAAGGTGAGCACGACCACGGGGCGGGGTGTGTACTGCGGCAAGCTCCTGGACAACACCCGGACTCGGGCTTGTCCCTCCTGGCCCATATCGATCGAGAATTTCAACTGCTCGAATCGCTTCTGTGAGCCATGTTTCTCCAACTCCGAGGGCCGATTGAATGGCCTTCCTAGTGATCTGAACACGGGATGGACGGGTTGACTAGGAAACGGGTGGTAGGTAGTAAAGAGAGTGTAAGCTGTTCTGTGTGAAATAGAAACGATGGAGAACATACCGTGGAAGGAAGTTGGGACGTGAACATGGTTTTATTATGGAGGTGATAGAAGTCAGCCGCAAATCGCCAGGTGAACACTACCTCGGAATTCTGTAGCGTGTGGTGAAAACTCGATTTGAATCGTCCATACTCCGTCTTGCTTTCCGCTTCGTCCCGCAGCCAAATTGCCATTTCCCCCTTCTTCGCTGAATAGAGTTGTCCTCGATTTTGAGAACGGTGATTCTTACTAGTAGCACGGGCACGAACGACCTCCAAAGGTTTGAGATCTCCTGGAAGTTCGTGGTTGGAACAATCTCGTGATACTGCAGCGATCAGCGCTCAGTTGCAATACCAGTAAAAGTGTGACACACCAGAATCGTTCACTTCCTGACCTGTCGTTGAGAGAGGGAAGGACTGTGGGCAATTGTCGTCAGTATATTGACTGTATTTCGGGTTGCAACTCACCGGTTTGATGTGAACGTATAACCGATCTTTGGGGTCAACAAGAAGAAGTTCCGGGTTGAGGTGTTGACGGTCAATAGGGGAAATGCCAATATCATCGAACTTGTAGAAGTACTCAATGAAATCGTGATCCTGTGGGTCAGGACACCCAACTTCGAGTGATCCTGAAGAGATGCGTGAGAAAGCGTACTGGGCGTCACCCCAATCAACGTACCTCGCATCTTTGACGATTCGTGCTCAAACAACTCCTTCACAACGTCTCGAGCATATACAAAGACCTCATCCTGGCCTGGATCTTTTGAGATCTTCGCTGCTGCTCGACTGAGGTTGGTTTTGAACACCCTTTTGTCGTGAGGTGTAGTCCGATGATCTTCGATGTAGACTGAAACGGACAACTGGCACTGTTGGGAGATTGTAGGTGATCATTACTATCTTGATAGAACTAACACACCATCGGTGCTAAGACAGAATTTTTGCCGTGATCCCTGTTCACGGCCGGGACAGTGACGGGATGAGGCTGCAAATCCCTGGCCTGACCCATCTCTGGGTCTTGAGCTCGTTCAGTCTCGACAACCGGACCAGGGACCTGTGATACACCTTGTGTCGTGGAGGGGGGAGGTGATGAGAGTGAGGTAAGTCCACTCCTATTATTGTTCTCGTGTTGGGCTGGCCCGGATTCGACGTTGATTTTTGTAAAGCCGTACTCGGTATTGAGGAGGAGTGTGGCCATCTCATCCCGCCTCATTTTTGATGCAATAAACGCCGAGCTGAGAGGCCATTTGTCTGGCTGACGACGGATGAGGTTGGCGAGCTGATGCTTGATTAACCCGCTTTAGATAGGTAAGTTCGTCTGGCCTCCCATCTGAGTAGATAGTTTGTGACTCACTTCAGATCATCCGGAGTGTAGGGTAGCTCTCCTGGAGTGCGGGACATGTTGACAGAGGTAGGTAGAACGTTAAGAGAGAGTTGGGATTGCTTTGGTCTCGACGAAGTGGGTGGTCTCATTTGTTTAGGGGGTTTGCATCACTCGTCCAAAAACACCCATGTAAGGTTTTTCAAGCACAGAGCCCGTCGTTCACGCCATTATGAGCCATAGTACAGTATTTGGAATAAAGCTATCTACAACAAGTAATCTACTTCTTATGGTACGAATCAGCCATTTCGAGGATGTCTTGAGTTACAGTCGAGCTTGCCGGCCCCAGATGATCACAGAACAGCCGTACTGTCCTGAGGAATGGCTGGGTGTGAGACGGGACAGGGTACTTCTCTTTTAGAAAGGCAAGTGCGGTATGTGTGTTCCAATTGGTTCGCGTCGTGAGTTTCTGGATGAGGGTGATGACCTTCTCACAACGGGAGAAAAAGAATGTTTTGGCAGTGAAAGTGGGGGAAAATTCTGATAATATGTAAAAAGTTGATTGCGTTTTTCAGGCAATAAAATTCAAATATTATCTTGAATATTTAATGAATTTTCAATGAATTTTCAATGAATTTTTGCCAGCGGAAAATCTAAAATGCTCACACCGTAAATATTCAAAAAAAATCCTATTCGAGGCATAAAATTTTACTTGGAATATTTTTTGGATACTTGGCAAGTGAAAATCTAAAATGTTCGATAGGATTTTTTTGCTCGGCAAAATCCGGCAATCCCAAAACGGAAAACAGCCAAAAACTACGGTCCAAAAGAGAAATGCAGCGCGAGACCGGCCTAGGCGCCAGAAAAGTAGCGCCAGCGCCAGCGCGGGGACAACTCAGACCCACAGCCAGCGTCAACAAACCAGGTCGCCAGCTCGGAACCAGCTCAGCACCAGCGCAGAACCAGCCCCGACCAGCGCCAGCTCCCAGCTCCAGCTCCCGACGCCCAGCACTCCAGCCCAGCACCAGCGCCTAACGACCAGCGCCTCGAATTCAGCACCCAGCGACCCACACCCATACCAAAACCTAGCACCCAACGACCCAGCACCTAGCACCCAACGACCCAGCACCCAACGACCAGCACCTAGCACCCAACAACCCAGCACCCAACGACCCGCACCTAGCACCAACGAAGCTCGAACGAGCGGTTACAAAAATGATTCCCCGGCCGTCAAAACAATCCAACGGGCCACGAAAAAAACTCGACGGGCCAGGAACGATATCCAGTGGCCACAAGAGCACGAGCACGAGGGGTGGTTGACGACATTGACGGTAATGTTTGAATGAGGAGCGTTGAGCTCAAGCGTGCCGATACTGGCTGAGGATCCGGCGACGGGTGGGGTGGGGAGTGCAGGGGGAGGACTGAAGCGCAAGGGTCAGTCAAACAGCCGACCTCAGAGATAGGGCGTTGAAGGCGTCGAGGAAAGTCGGAAAATCGAGGGGTAGAACAATCGGAAACATACCCGGCATCCGTTCCCGACGCCTTCGGCGCATAAGTGATGTTGACCGAGCCAATTGAGCTGTAAATGGTCGCAGAAGTCGAGTTCGAATGGGTAAAGTTGTCATATGTACCGTCAACTCGCGATAAACGAGGGAAAAAGGCAGTGGGACGTACATATTATCCTTTTTGGCACTGTTGTTGGCATATTGAGAGTTTGTGTTGAAGTTTTGGTACATTGTGGGTCTGCCAACGGATGAGGTGCATGAGAAGGAACCCTGGAGAGGAAAGTGTACTAACTCACACTGTTGATTCTCTGTCCTTGTGTGAGGAGGGAGGAGGGAGACAGAGACAGATACAGAGGAGGATGATCAGTGACGACATAAGCACAAAATAATCTCGCGCTCGCGGTCTGCAATCAACGAGGAGGTTCAGTGACGACATGAGCACAAAATAATCTCGCGCTCGCGGTCTGCAATTAATAGCAAGTCAGAGACAAAGGAGACGAGATAACTTAGCACCAACGATGTTCGAACCAACGCAGGATCCAACCACTCGGCACTCAGCAAACAAGCGCCCAACATTCAACTGCTCGTGAAGAGCACACCCCGAACACCTTCTTCGCTCCAATCAGCACCGTTCTACTCCTTTCCGAACGGCGTCTACTAGCGGACATTGGCCGTCTCGACCTCGATAATTTTTAGGTTGAACGGCGGGGCTTGAAGGCCAGGGTTTGTAGCAGCAGTGAACACTGTTGAGAGTAAAACGTAGACAGTGAGTCGAGAAGGAGGATAGCTTGTGGTGATGGTTTTATAGTTGAGCTTGAGCTCGTTGAGAATAGACGTGAACTCTTGACAGCTTTTCCCAACGATGATAAGAGTTCGAAGAACAGGGGTGGTCAAGATATTTGTGACTGGTGATAATAGTACATGAATGCTTCAAGGGCTTGGCTCCGGTTTCTTCTACTTCACTAGACCCTCGCTTGTGAGTTTCGAATATAACAGTAAGAGGGAACGCTCACATAAATCCTTCATCTTGTCTAATAATTTCGCAGCCTGGATAGGTCATTCCATTAGCCGAAAGCCTTTCGTGATAGACTTGAGCTTGCCTTCGCCTTAAGGCCAGGGAGAAACTCTATCGATCCTTCAAAACTGAATGTTCGGTGTGCCCGTTCAGCCTTTACGATCACGGAGGCTCCGCCCATCCCCACTGGCCGACGAGAACGCTGGGCATAGATTACTTTTGTAGCGTTGCGATGAATGTGAAGTTGCATGCGGCTACACCAAAGGTTGAGCAAGACGGTATCAAAGATAGCAAAGGACTTACAATAACTTTGTTGGAGACATGCGAGTTGTGACAGGTGTTGGAGGAGAAAATGTTTTGGGATGTTCAGGGTTTAGTCGAGGAACACGGATCCGACGATGATGTTAGTGCAATGTCAATTAAACTTTAGAGAGTTTCTCGCAACAGGTGTAGACGGAAGATTTGACAAACAAGGCAATGCAGTAAAAGGCGAAAGTTTAAAACAAGTAGCTAGTATGTAATGAGATTGTTGATATAGTACGAGAAGCGGTGTCTTCTCGAGGACACACAGTCTTGATGGGAGGATTGACCCGATATCGCTGCAACAATTGCAGGAGTTACAGGCGCTATATGCACTCGAAGAAGCACAACAGAAAATCCGAAAGAGGCGACTCGTAGTGGTGAATCCAATTTAATCCAACAAAGGAAATGAGGGCGTGCGCGCAGAGCCTGACGCATCACCGCCCTTGAACGGGTCCATGCGTTTCAAGTCATGGAAAGGACAGGTGTTTCCGAATTGGCGTTTGCAACAAGAGCCGATGTTTGTGGGGAGGTATTAACCTGGCGCATATCCAAGACAAGAACCGATTCCAAAAATGGGGCAGGGGTTCACTTGTGAGTTCCAAGTTCACCGCAAAACGAGGGAGTGCTCTGGTGTGGTGGATTAGGTAACTATATCCACCAACATACGAAGGAGAAGACCAGGATGCAGACAGAAAAGTGGATGACGGGGGTGATGGTAGATCGACCTCCAAGAAAAGAATGATGAACAGCTCGCAAGACTAGACATAGTCAGGTGCTGGAACCGACAATGGGGGAGGGGTGAGTTTCACTCCTGCAGGTAAGGGCCAAGGTGTTGACTCGCAGAAGGTCAGCGAGGTAAACAACGTTCAAGATAAATCCCGTGAAGACTGTCGGCGCTCGACGCAAACAAGCAGGTATGGCCAGCCAGCAGCAATGGTATGCGTCGAGACACAATCAAGACGACAAATCTGCCGGCCTTCTGTGACATTTTACCCCGCTGCAACCATCCTTTTCGAGGATCGACATCGTTACTGCCGATATAACCTCAACAAGGCATGTTGCTCGTGGGAGAGGACCGACATCATTTACTGCCGATATGACCTCTTTCAGTGAACACCCAGCACCGTCTAGGCCAAGGTAGAGGCAAAGCTGACCAGGCAAATGCTGTGGACAGTGAATGCCAAGTTCGATACCAAGGAATAAACCCCGCAACGCGCAAGATACTGAAGAGCTGTGGGGATAACCGCTTGAATGATAGCAACGACTTCATGTGGCGAAGAACGTACAAATAGGTAAGGTCAGGAGAGCGATGCGAACAGCTATGAAGCCCATGGCGACGACGCCAAGGAAAGTTTTGTTCGACGGCTGAGATAAGTCGACAACGTGCTGCTGAAAGATGACACCAAACTGGAATCAGAAACGACGTGTACAGACCAAGAAGGCGACTCACCATCAAGACGGCAAAGCGGATATAAAGAACCTCCCAACAGGGAAAGGTGACACGAGGGGGGCTGTGGGGATAGTCTTCAGAATGATAGCAATGACTTCGCCGGCGAGATAACGCACATATAACTCGACATATAGAGATGACTTGCAAGTTTCTGCGAAGAGCGCTGGTTGGATTACGTAATCCGGTTCCAATCCAATCCAATGCAAGTCGGCCGCGTAAAAACAATTTCAGTCTATAGTCTAGAATTAAAGATCATCAGCGCAAAAAGTAAAGACAAGACGAGGAAGCATTACATTGCCATTAGGAGGACCAGAAGCCCTGAAGGCTATGACAATAACAAGGACAACACAATGTGGTTCCGGCCCCGGAAAAGGGACAGAGCCTCTTCAATCGCTAGCTGATCCAATGCAACGTAGCAAGCGATGGCCATGGAGAAACGGGCGATGTCGATGCCCGACTTCATGCCAGAGAAAGTTAGGATCCCATAGGTTATATAAGAACAAGAAACTCACCTGGAGCAACCAACTTCTCGAGAATGACGATAATGTGAGACAAGAACTCCACTTCTCGACCCGAACTACTAGACAGGGCAGCGGTGCGGAGTCTGGGTGGACATTAGCCTCGGGCAAAATCAGCAATAGACGACTAACCCTTGACATTACCACATAATGTCGACCTGATCCACCCCAGAAGGACATGAAGAAAGGGGGGTATGTGGTAGTTGATAGTACCGCCCGTTTTGACAAGGACAAAACGTGAGATCGAAGCGGAGAAACTGCACGGAATCATCGACGGCTATAGAAACAAACACAAAACGTCAGCTAATAAACTCCCCCATTTATACGTGATGGAAACAGTACCTGAAGTTCACATCAGATGAATTGCATGCAATGCACTGGCTATCGTTCCCAACATGGCAAAAGTGGCGGAGTTCGTGGAGGGAACTACCGTCAAAATCGAGCGTGCCGTAGCAATGGACAAACGGTCTAAGATGCAGAGAATGCATAGTGTCGCGAATGGCCTTGAACGCATTTGAAGCATGGAACACATTGACCATATAACTCTTTCGTAATGTTAGTCAAATGCTGAGAGCACTATAATGCCAAAATTATAACACACCCAATGAGCCCCGCCCGCTACTCCGAACAGGTGGACGAACACTGACCAGGCAATAGCCGCGGACAGTATTCGAGGGTTCGACCAGACGAGCAGGGGGAAATCTCCCAAAAAGTAAAACCCTGTGGAGGGAAGCTGTTGTGGATAAGCCTTCGAACGAGAACACGGGTTTAAGGTGCGAGAAACGTACATAAAACTCAGAGGATGGAAAGCCAAAGGAGAGAGCGTAATTTTCTTCTTCGTTGATGCTGTTCTGGGTGGCGAACGGCCCAGCGCAACACAGCCGCCATACGTCAACAGAACGCGCAGTCCAAGTCAGGAGCCGTTGTGAGGAGAACCTGGATACGAGTGCTGCCGGTCTTGAATGCCATATGTCTTCGCGGTCCTTGTAAAGGTAAGTGGAGGTG
>ML208440.1:3310-62100 GCA_004369065.1 Pluteus cervinus
CTCTCGAGATGCTGAAGTTGAAGATGATCCTGGCACACTCGGTGGCCTATTTAAAACGGAATAGGGTTATGCCAGTCCCAAAGTTCCAGGGGGTGGTGGTGGAGCTGCTGGTGTGAAATGCTTCGGGTGTATCCGAGTCACCTGATTTGACAAACGCGTAACAGCCTACCCTAAAGGCTTTAGTAAAGGAACGCGACAATCCAGCTGCCAACGAGCTGCCAACAATTCACGTGTGGGCATAGTCATGAAGACGTCTGCTGAAAATACCAGTACACATATTATTCAAAACTGGGTCCCCGTTTACAACAACAGAACCTCATCTGTCAAACAAAGCCAGACTCCATTCTGCACCTCTTGCCCATGAGCCCACAATTGTCCACATCACTAAAGATGCCTGTGAATCGGAAAAGCGCGCAGGTTCTCAGCTGAGCGAAACAAACAATATTTTCATTTGTGGAATAGCATTGGCACATAATTATCCAACTGAGTATGATTCACAATCGAAATAGTTAATCAACAAGGTATGGGTTTATTAATACACTGGCCGCCTGACCTCTCTCTTCATTTCGTGCACAAGCCCTACAAACCATCCGGCGGCTACATCTGAGATATGCTCGGACCTGGGCTCAACTAGAGTCAAGGTTGTCAAGGCTAGATCTCTATCAGCTCGCGCGCGTAGATACGTTGCAAGCCTGGTGAAGCGAGGGGTGTACTGATCCACGTCGTGACTGGGGTCATCATAAACAAGGTTGTGGATGGTGTCGAAGGGGCTGGAATTTACGCTGGATTCCATCTCTCTCCAGACGTAGTCTAGGAATGAAACCGCGAAAATCTGGCGGATTGCGAGAGTTTTAAGGTTTGGTAACGAGGCGAACGGTTGCCAGAACGAAAGTTGGGGCGGGTCCAGGGTTCCCTGTCCAAAGAGGTCTAACCTCTCGAGGTAGTGAAATTCGAGACGATTCTGACATATTTGATAGCCCATCTCAAACGAAGTAGAGTTATGATAGGAGCCATTCACCTCGAGGCGCAGTGCCGGTAGCAGCGTACGCTTGCTAGGATCTACATCGCTTGGCCGGCCCTGTTCCTCGAATATTTTCATTCGGAGCAAGAATGGACGTGCTACCATTTGAAGCTCTTTTATCATACCTGTCCCTGTGCGGCACGTCTTGAGGGCCGGGAAAAGAGCCAGATAGTCACCGAGGTTCACATCCTCAGTATCTATTCTGATGTTGCAGGTCACCGGAAATCGAAGGTGCTGAAGTAAAGCGGCAACTTCGAGTGGGGAATCGCCAGTGAACGAGAGAGAGGTGAGCTTTGGAAGTTCAATGGGGATAGTAGGACGGACTGTGTCCATATTTTCATCCTCAAAGGCCAATTCGAGATCGAGCTTCTCCAGTAGAGGAAGGGTCGAGAGATAGGTCAAAAAGGAGGGGGTATCGATAAGGAAATCTGGGTGGCTGATAGAGAGCGACCGGAGCAAAGGACAATGAGGCATCTCCTCCCATCTGAAGCCGCAATTATCCAGTGATAAGTCGCGAACGGATGGGAGGGAGCCTAAGAAAGGGTTATCAGGAAGACAAAGTCCAACGAGATCAAGAGCTTTGAGGAGTGGTGCTGGAGCAGCCATGTGCTTGAGACTTGAACTGCTTAACCTCGAGTAGGCTCCGTGATAATACCACAATCGAAGTTCCTGTGTCCTATAAAGTTTTTCCAATATTGCAGCGACTCCATCTGTGTCATAGGAATGCAGCTCGGGGAGGAGAACTGATAGTGGCCGATCCTTTGCACGTATGATTAACGTCTGGATCATCTCCACACGACGGGCTGGGGAGTCTATCCATCTCCACAAGGATGAAGTGGCTAGGGCCAGGTCGCGCCAATGCGAGCAGACCAAACTAATAGAGAAGGTAGACGAGGTTTTAGTCCCACTAATTCCACCATCTACCACATCAAGGAAGATGGTTATCAAGATTTCGGGTGGCAAAGCGAAAATTGGTGGGAGGATCTGACTTCGTAAGTTGGCCATCTAGCCTTGTCGCGATCGGACAGTGAGTGTGTCACCCTTCAGAAGCAACAATCGGTAGGTTCCTCGGTGGGTAGTGGTGAACTGTCCTGGCACTGAAGTACTGAGCGCTGAGTGGCGCAGTCACAGTGGTTGTTGCAGCGGGGCATCCGAGGCACCTGACCTGTTACCTGCCCTGAAGTAAATTTGTGCCCTCCCTCAGCTTGGTCACGGCTGTGGATGGTCGGCTTATTCCTCCTTTCAGATTTGAATCCCAGTCCCGGGCAGGTAGCGGGCGGCAGCGTCTTTACTAAATGATCTTTCATTGAATTTTGCGTTGTATTCTGTATGAAATGCAATCGCCAACGAGCCGAGTGGCTAGGTTGACTTCTGCCTGACCCAAAAAACACGAACGCGCAACGAGACACGCAGCAACATTTTCGAGTCTATGTACAGGCGCCATGCAGAGAACGGTTAACCTCTAGACAAAACACTCTTTGCCTCGTCTTGATCTCGTCGTACCGTGTTCTGATCCACCTCATCTTCTTCAAGCTCTGGAGGAGGTGTCCTTGACGGTTGGTGGTCTTCCAGCTGTTTATCCGGGATCTATGCCAAGCCCGCAACTGTTTAGTAACAGATCAACCTTACGATATCAGAGCCAAACTTACAGGAACTCTCGCTATGTACGCGAGCAATGATGCACAGGCTGCCAAAATAAACACAGATCGAAGACTCGCTGCATAAGAATCTCTTGCAATACGTTGAAGGTCTGGTGGAAGAGTTTGGAGGAGAGATACCGAGTGGCGAATGGCGTGTACGAGCTTTCGATGTAGAGGTTCAATTGACGATCTGAACAGAGAGTGATTGTACAACATACCTCATCAGCTTGAGGTCCGTGTATCCGATGACGGAGTTCACTATCCAGGCGAGACTGGAAAACCGCAGATGCTAGAGCCAGACCACCCACTTGTCCTGGAGGTATAATGAACATATGAGGGATCATCAAAACAAAGTAGAGGAGGATCGTTACCAAGACCACGAAGAAGCTGAGCAAATCCTGTTCCCACCGCCAGTTGCGATTCAGGTAGATTAGAGACAAGAGCAACTGTGAAAAGGAGATCAGGCTAGGATTTGGGTTGACGTACACTTGCCAGAACTTACTATACATCGTTTGGAGGACAATGGCGTTTCCGAATCCTAACGGCATCTGACACAAAGACATCAATGGTGAGTTCTTCGTGTTATCAGCCTACAGGACTCACAATACAGAACCATTTCAGAATCGGTCCTGAATCCTCTCGCAATCGTGTCAACATGAGCGCAGCGAGGAACGGGAGACAGCCGAAAATCATATTCATGGTTTTGTATCGCCCTGTTCGTCGTATAACCCACCTTGAGTGACGTCAGAGATACTGAATGCCCGAGAAAGATAACAAGATTACCCGGCGAAAACGGAACCAGTCGAAATGCAAACACTATTAGGCAGCAGATGTAACCCTAGAGACCGTTAGTTGACGCGTAAACACATCAATCGAAGGCTCACCTGCAGTCGAAGCAGACGATAGCATCACAGTTTGGAACCATACTGGGAAATAGTAGGTCACAGACAAATTGCAGATGGCTACGAGAGCATTGCTGCAACCAACTAGCACAGGTACCTTCTCCGTTATCAAGAGCGGAGGAAGAATTGGTTCGACAGCCACGAAGAATTCTACGCATAAGAATAGAAGGCCAAATACGCAAGCCAAAGTGCATGGTATCCAGACGATAGGTTCGCACCACTATACACCGTGAGCAAATCAGTAAGGAAATTAAGAAGAGAACACCTTACTTCTTGTCCATCATGGTATCTAGCACTCAAGAAGGCTAGGACAGAGCCGACCTAAAGAATGGGCATTGTAAGATTATGAGAAAATTTCTAGATGCAACTTACCATCCCAAGGAGCGTGATACTCCCTCCATAGTCTATCCGCTTCAGGATATCAGTCGTGTTCCGACCAGATCCCTGGAGCTGCAGTTTAGGAGTTATCTCTCACAAATTGGAGTGACGTACCGGTGTAGTATAACGCAAATTAGTGAAAATTAGGGCAAGCGCCAGTCCGAAGAAGGGTAGTTGGATGAAAAAGGCAGAACGCCATCCAAAGCTAAGCAGGGATGAACGGTGGTCTTCTCGCCGACGTTATGACGCACTGATCGGTCATCAAACCCCCAAATGGTCCTCCCAGTCCCATTCCTAGCTAGAATCCCGGGTCAATGACGAGCAGAGGGTCTTAAAAGAAGGACAACCCACTCCGTAGAAGATCCCGCCAAGGCTTTGAATGAAGCCTCGCGACTGTATTCATCTTAGAACGTTTGGTGCTGGTGGAGCTGGAAGTTGTACTTACCCGCATGCCATACATATCGCTGGTAATGATACTACAAAGGAAAGCAATGAAATGGTTCTAGGTGATGACGAACTCGAAACCTACGCCGCTGTCGTAAAGATACCGCCTCCACCAAGGCCAGAAAACTGAGACATGAATATTGAGATTGGATTACAGGAGGTTACAGGATACAGAGAGCGAACTTACGAATCTTGACGCGATCAGAGATTCCATGCTCCTTGATAGACCGCAGGAAAGTATGCCAATGCTCGCAAAGCTCGCGGCAGATAGGCTGGCGCCTCGTCGGCCCAAGACGTCACTCAAACGCCCATAGAGTGGTGTAAACGTGCACGTAGCCAGGAGATACCTAAACACATCATATAACTATATGCACCACAGATAGAAGGATCGAGCTTACGCAGTACCAATCCAGCTTGCTTGATTGGATTTCTGAAACTCAGACGAGATGGAGGGCAGCACTGACTTGCCAATTAGTATGTGTCTCAAGGGAATAGGCCATGTACTCACTCGTTGGCACGAGAGTTACTATGAAAAAGGTAAATTTAGCACGCTTCGACATAGGTTACGAAAATGAATTGATATCCTACGATTAAGGGCCTTGGAAATAGTGAACTCAGAATACTGTGCAGTCAGAACATGAACTTACGGATAGGAATTGTGCCAGCCAGATTCCAGCCAGGATTCGTCGACGCATAGCAGCAGAGATGTCAAGAGGACCATTTTGTTGTGTTGACGAGTCGCTCTCGTCGTCCTTTACACCGTCGTATCCACGAGTTGCTTGTAGCAATGGCCTCCGTTCTTCGGTCATTTTAGGGTGCGAACTGCAATCGAACGAACGTGCCGCCTTTATATGCGTGACACGATCCAAGGGTTGAACAATGAAGGAAGGTCATTAAATTAACAAGAAGACATCGAAGACATGGATGGCGAGGGGCGTACCGTTAGGTCTTGACGTCTCTCAACAACTTGACATCCTTGTTCGGCGAGTTGATTTGCTCACTCGTTGCGCAGCTCCACGGTGGGCAATCTTGGCAAGTGGTAAAGGGATTCGCAGAACCTTGTTGTGTACAGTGCTGCTTGGCGCCTTGGAGCAGGTGAAGAATATGAACAGCATCCTTTCCCGATAAACTTGCTTTTCCTAACTCGCCTCCACCCAAAGAAGCACAGGTATGAATGATGGAGCCGTCACCCAGTCGTCAGGCCTAGTCAGGTTCCTTGCTCTCCAAGACGTCATCAGCTTTCCTCCAGCTTAAGCGGAATGTCTGTCTCCTGAAGAAAAAGGCTCACCTCCGTCATATAGTCAATTCGATCTTGATAATGAGGAAGCCTGAGGTCATCACGGTCGACGTTCAACGAGTGTGATGAAGACCGTGCGAATCAAGTACCGGATGTGGACATCACTCGCAGATGAGAAACTACTTCCGATTCGGGCCGACGTGCTCGTTGATCCAGAAGTTCGCGTTTGACGCGACGGACCCTGTCGACTCTACCACATCCCAAGTTCAACAGCTCTGCTCTTTCTCTCATTTCTTGGTCATTTTGCCTTGAATACTGGAAAGTTCGATTCGCACGCGTTTTAATCTCTTGTCCATATTGCTAGTTTGCAATGTCCGGCGGACGCGTGCCCTTCTCGAAACAAGATGACGAGCACCTGGTGGCTTACCTAGCTACGCATAATCCAAAAGGGGAAGGGAGGAGCGGGAACCAGCTCTACAAAGTGCTAGATGAGAAGGTATGTTGACCTTTATCCCCCAAAAGTTAATCCAACGTTGTATTATAGAGCACTGGGAAATGGAGTTGGACAGAACGGCATCCATGGCAGTCATGGAGAGACCGTTACTATAGAAACTCAGCTGAGTTCGATGCGAAGATTCGAAAATACCTCAAACGACGTAAAGACGCACAACAGGACACCGAGGGTTCAGACGACGAGGCTGAAGGGTCTTCCTCCAAAAACCTGGCGGCCCAAGCAAAGCGGAAACGTGAATCTGACGCAGCTGCTGAAGGGTCGAAACGTGCCAAGGTCGAACAGGGTGCTCCGAAGAAACTTCAGGCCAAACGCTCACTACCTGAGAAAGGTCCGAATACTGAGGCCGAAGACTCTGACGCCTCAAAACCGCCAGCTAAAGCCAAGAAACCCGCTGCTGGCACTTCTAACCCTTTTGCGAAAGCAACCAAACGACTGGAGGAGGAGGAGGAGAGACAGAAACAGCCGCAGGAAGGAGAGTCCAAAATAGCAAGCAAGAAGCCACAGTCTAAAAAGCGTGCCAATAGGTGTGTAGAGTGTACATTCATCACTACGCCAACGCTAATCAACCTGAAGCCCTCCTGTTCCATCGAGTTGTTCTCCCAAGCGAATCACACCGGGTTCGACGACGGCAACGAATGGGAAAATCGTTGCAGCCTCTGCGAACGATGAACAAATCGTTCCTCCTCCCGCTCAAGAGTTGGTCCCTCAAATTGCTCAACCTAAGCCTGGGATTTTGGTCAAGATCCAACCTCGTCAGAAGTACACTACGAAACCTGATGAATCAATCTTCGGTGACCCTCCGGCCATCACCAAAGTTGCTAAACACACGACAAAACCCGTTCCTCGCCCACTACCCCGCATCGTTGATGGTCCTTACAAGACTTCTCACATAGAAGACCAACGAATGGATACCAGCGGCGACGTGCCGAAACTACCCATCGTTCCGGCTAAGAAACCGGGCAAGGTTGTCCCAACTTCTACGGTACAAAGTGCTAAGCCGGTCACAGGAGATCTACCTGTCGTTGTTGACCGTCCAAGACGCATCACAATTGACCGTGAAATACAGACAGGATCACCTCGAGTCCACGCCGCGAAGCTACCTTATGGAACCCGCATCCCCTCTCCAACAAGGCAAGCTTCAATCCCCTTCACTCAATTGGCACCCAACCCTTCCCCAAAACCTCAACCGGCACAACCCCCACTCGTAGAAACGCGAGAGCCTTCACCGGTATTGCTACCACCACCGCAGGTAGAGATGCAAGAACCTTCGCCAATATCTCCGACAGCACCTCTACCAGCAGCCGTACCTGAACCCGAACAAGAGGCCTTGCCTCAACCACGTGCTACTTCCCTACCAAGACTACCTCATTCCCCCAACGACCCATTCTTTTCCAGCAGCGCAGGTCCCTCCTCGACCAACGGACAAGAAAAGCACGTCAGCCCAGTTGACCGTCGTCATTCGTCACCTAATCCCCTCGGAGGACCACCACCGCCACTCATCGATCTTCGGATTGAAATGTCCAAACGCCTGCATAAAAGAAAATCACTTGCCGCCACTCGACCTTCCACCTCCGAACCGCATATACTCTCTCATTCCCATTCACGTGCATCAAGTTCATCTTCAGTACTCAACCGAAGCATCATTACGCGTTCACCCTCATTACCCGTCCTGGCTAGAGACAAAAAATGGTTAGAACAACTCGGTTTGGAACGGGCTATCCAATTGATGGCGCAACAATACGGGTTTCATGAAGATGTTATTTGGGATATATGGAGAGCAGCGAATGATTTGGAGAAGACGGAGGAGTTGGCGAGGAAGATGAGGGTCGGTGCTGATGCTGCTGTGGCTGAAGAACTTGGTCGACTGGAGGATCGGAATAATGCCTCCATAAGCCTGAGTGCAAAACAGCAGAATGGGCATGTTTCGATGGAGGTGTCATCTCGAGGGACTGAGGACGAATCGGATGGTCAACTTAAGCGGCTGAAGAGTTCCCCTCCTTCGAAACATCGTCGACGATCCTCAGGGCGGTTCAATTTGCAAATTGGACCTCCGAAGGACGCTGAAACCATGTCGGAGTATACACCACCCCATGGATCACGAGCAGGACGTTACGCACGACTAGTTCGGGAAGGAAGGAAAGACGAGGCGTTGATGCGAGAAAGCAAGTTAGCTTCTGGCAGCCGAAGGGAAAGTTTTCCCTTATCCATAACGGATTACCAAGGCACTCCTACATCCTCCTCATCAGTTCCTCTCCGACAAAGTGCGTTAGCTCGTGAACAACGTCGAATAGAAGCACAGGAGGAGCACCATCGTCAACGTCGCCGGCTTGCCTCTGAAGACTCGTCTTATTCAAAACCATCTGAAGAAGACATGAATGGTGGGGAGGATGCTTCAGCTCAGGACCAGGATGAAGAAGGGGAAGTAGCTCAGGATTTAAATCCAGATGTGAATGCTCGACCTGTATCGGAACAGGACGAAACATTACCACCATCGTCACCCAGACCTTCAACACCTGTGGAGGAGTCTCAAGACGGAGATGAAGACACCGAGATGGATGTTGAGGAGGACGGTGTTGGCCAATCCCAGGATAGCGCTACTGAAAGCGACGAGGACGAAGAGGAGGAGGAGGATCAAGGAGGGGGCGATGGAGAAGAGAGTGATGAAGATGAGGGTGACGATGGCGATGAAGGTCAAAGTCAGAGCTCTGACTTGGATCCCGATGCATCGCTCTTCACTCAACGACCTAAACGACCTGAGCCACCTGAGCCTGTCAAGAAGTTGAAAACAGTTGTTGAATGGGATGCAAAACAGGTGGAACTCCTCCTTACCGTATCGAAGAAGACTGCTCCTGCGGCAAAGGAGTTGGAGAAGGATATTCACCCGGATGTATTACTTCAATGGACCGCGTCTCAACTCTCGAAGTTTTGCTGAGTGATACGACCTCTTTCTTGTTTTCCCCTTCTTTCCTTCTTTATTTTGTTTTACCGGTACCCCCTTTTTTGTGCAGACTTCTCTCTCTCTTTGCTGCTTCGAGCATTCTTGTGTATTGTTACTGCTTCAAGTTTGCTCTTAGGTATGACCTTGGGTTACAATGACCGGGCCGATCACATTGGTCACATACGAAGTTACAAGTTACAGCTCGTTCTGGTCTCATAGACAAGTCGGCGATACGGTACGATACTATGCATACAAATAACGACTTAGTATTGACTCTTATTCTTCTTCTCCAAGTAATGGATGAGGGCTCTGGCACCTTTAATCGCGATCATAACCTAGGAGAACAACGTCAAGACCCGATATCCTCACATGCTGCCAGACAACTTACGCTGGTCTTGGTTGGGTTGCACGCAGTGGAGTCTGGAATGCAACCATTTCCACCAACCCACAAGTTCTGGAAGTCCCAAACACGAGATTCTGGATTAGCAACAGAGGTCTTGGGATCTTTTCCGATACGCGTGGTACCCTGTCAATATTGTTAGCGGACGAGGTGGCTACGACGGTGAACGCATGAGGCGTACAGTGATATGAAGAGCCAATCCAGGTTCCTGTGTAAAACGTGAGTGGGACACCGAGAAAATGTGGGATGTGCACGCACCATGAACTGTGGGTTAGAACCAGGAAGGTAAGCTCCCAACAAATTTGCAACATCGCACATGTCTTTCATCAAGCTAAATTGTTTATAGTTCAATTAAAGATCTACCGAACGCGAATGTAATTTGAACAGTACACGCACTTATGGTCATTATCCTGGTCTTTGGCAGACCTCGTAACTTCGAACTATGGGAAGACATCATCAGATTGGAGACGACAGAACGGGAGGGATACCAACCGTTGGTTGAGGCAAACCATAAATATCAGTGACACCAGGTAACCAGTTTCCCACTCGCTTCTCATCGTCAGGCCCAAACCTGACACGGTTGTCCACTGAGATTTCTTGCTTCCCGAAGAAGCGAAGGTCAACGATGAGGCGAGAATCCGCCCGTGGGCCAACATCACCATACGAGAACGCATCTCGATGGACTTGACAGTGCCACGGGAAGTCATGGCTATAGGAAATCTGAACCTGAGGTTCAGGATCATTATAGGGAATGTGCAACGGGTCGTTCGGGAAAGCTTTATGATGCTCTTCGACGCGCTTCTTCCATTCTGGATTATTTGGGATCAAATCGATAAGTTGGCGCTTCAAGACAATCTGGAGTATGACACAGATCAGGAAAAGCGATCGGTGAATCCGTTACAACCCTTACCTGACAGAACGCAATTGATTGTTCGCATAGATAACGGCCAAGAGGTTGGGGGCGGATATCGCTATTGAATAGGATTTGAGGGGTGCCAATAGCACCGCAAGCCACGACGAATGCCTATGGTGATAGCTCATCATTATTCGATTCGAACTGGAGCCGAAAACGGGACTCACGTCTGCCAAAATAAAGTAGTCCTCGTTGTTGTGCAGGTTTCGAACTTGTACGGCTCGAATATCCTCACCGACAGGGAGGCCATCGAGCATAGGGCGTACCAAGTTCGTAACCCTCGTTTCGGTAAGAAGCTGGAAGCGGTCTCCATACTGTTCGATGTCGCCAAGAACCGTATTGGCACCAGACCAAGTAACATAGTCTGGATTATCCTTGCGACGTTCGACAGCCAGTGGCATATTGACGATGCTATTATCCCTGGACTTCAATCCCTTCAGGAGAGTTTCTTTAACGATAGTATGGCGAATAGAGTCGTTGTATTCGTTAGGGTGAATATTGAGCAACTTGGCGGCCCTCTCGTACAGAACATCGCGTTCCGCCTTTGGGATGGGGTTGTGAACGATTTCTTCTTCGTGCGGGGTGGCTATTGGGTAGAATTAATTGCAAGGTTCGTCGTCACCACTAGCTACTTACGGCAATTACAAGTCCAGTGAGTCGCCATCCCACCCACCGTCCGCGTAATTCCAGATGACTTGAGGTTTTTATTAGGCACTTGGTTAGGGTTGCTCCCGTGGAAGACTTGTTTCTTGTTAGTCGTCCACGCATCGCCCCCAAGAGTTGGAAGATAGGAATCCTCCGGAGGGACGGAAACAGTTTGCAGAGCGCCCTTGATAACATTGACTAGAACAAAGGTAAGTTCGGTCGTTGGCTTGTACGGAGGTATAAAACAAACCAAAGGCGTCGATATCCTTCTGGTATCTAGCGGTGTGGTCATCACGAAGGGATCAGGAGAGGATAAACAAACATACTTCACAGAATTTTTGTGATGACCACCAAGGATCTTCCCGTCCTGGGCCCCGATCTCGACCATGGTGACACGAGCAGTAGGGTGTTCCTCAAGGATTATACGCGCGTAAGTGGCCCTATGGACATGCAGTTAATGATCAAGCGCCTCCAAACGGAAGAAGAGAAACGAACGCCACGGGACCACTACCGGCGATGACGACGTCCGTCTTGATGATGTGAGATCGCTCATCTTGGGAGCGCTGCTCGGCGGGGGTTTGCAGGTAGTGGTTGAGTGCCCCAGGCTGGAGACGGAACACCATATTGGACAACGATGAGTTAGTAGAGTAGACGATGGGGGGTAGCACGAGCAGACTTCCTCAAACTTTCTTGCCTTATATCCTGCGATTGGAGGGCATAAACACTATAAAATCACCTGGTTGGAGTCAGTACATCGAATATTGTCTCTCTACTCCGGTTTCGTTGGAGTACCGCTGGCAGATCTTCAACGTTTCCCAACGTCATCCTGACGAGAGAATGGAACACCATTTGCCGGCATTTAAGCTTTCGGCCCCGCGTTGAGTCTCATATCCTCGAGACATGCAGTGGGGAACTGGTGGAGAGTTCCGGTATCGAGGTATGCTACTATGCATATGCATCTAGAAGAAACCAACGTTAACGGAGCCTCGAGCTCGTTTGGAGCATACACCAACCCGAATGACTGTATGAACCCCAATTTCCGTGGTTGATGGTTCTGGCCATCCCAAGAGATAAGAAATCTTGGATCGCCCGTACCAATCACGAGAACCTGAACAGAGCCCCAAGGTTGAATCGTCGAGGGGTATCCTTCATACGAACACAGAGTTGTCGTTAGACATATACATAAGACTCACCTCAAACAAGGCCAAGAACACAAACGTCATTCTATGTCCGAACACCAGCTGACCATATGATCGTGATCGCCGTGAGCTATTCTCGTACCATATTAATGTCCTAAGCTGTCACGAAGCTAGCAATGTGCCAGGGGAACATCGGAGTGAATGGGCGTGTCTTCGAGAACTGGATGGAGTTGCGATCCACAAAGTCGCCAATAGAACCAGGAGTCAGTAACTTATCTTGACAGGTCTGACCGTGTTTGAGGTGGAAATGCTCCTCCACTTGGAGCATACATAGCCATTTGTCCCATGACCCTTCTTCGAAGTTCCAGGCATTGATGTACAGTATCACTATACCGATTACTCCAATCTTCTGCACACGATCGTTGATGGGCTTGATAATCTAACCTTGAACCTTCGAAAGCTCTAGGAACTCGATCTGCAGCGGCATCGCAATCGGTGAAAGTAAAACGAAGTAAAGCCCCTGGGCCTGTACATTCGAGGTAACCGGCTAGGGAAAAACACTTGAGGGTGGAAAGGTAAATCCATCATCGGCGGAAAGCCCCCATTCAGAGCATACGTGCACACGTCGAAGTACCCCACCCAACGCCACCATATTGAACTCACGAAAGTAACAGTTCGCAAAAGCCATTGCCACTAACTTCAGATCGCACCCCACCCGCAACGACATTGCCAGTAAAAAGTCCGCAAAGGTCGTCTTTGCCCTGAGTTCCGAAAAGCGGACAATTTCCAAGACTTTCAATGCTTTGAATGTGATCCTCTCCCGAATCTGCTCCTTAATTAAGGGAGGGCTAACCGTAGCAGGTGTATTTTGGGAGATGAGACGACCCTCGCGAGCCAGATAGTCGATGAAGGAATTGGCATAACCATGCCGTAGCTTGAGTTTTGTCAAGGAGGGTAAATCTCCCAGAGTTTCCCTCCAGATCTCGTCTGTGACGTCGATGTCCAAGAAAGCAGTGTTCATGATGACTGTCTCGAGATTGTCGTGTTTGAAAACACGGAGCGAATGAAGGATTTGAGCCGCATCCACGACGCATGGATTGATCGTAATGCATACCATGGACATTTTTGTCGTCGTCGAACCCACGTGTTGCTCTGACATTAGATGGATCTCGGAAGATTGCCCATGCCCGATAGAAATTGTATCGATAGGCCAAGGGGAATCCGTCGTACAGACATCCAGCGCTTGGAGGACAAGTGGGAAGCCGGAGACCGCTGTTGAGATATCATGGAGATTGAACACAACAACGGTTTTGTTCGTGAACCGGAGTCCAAGCAAAATGAAAGGACAGATCTGGGTCGAACACTCTGATATCTTCAGAAGTGTCAAATCGGGAAGGTGGGCGATTCCTTCTGGAAGTGGTTGAAGTGAGGTAAACACCAGTTCGAAGGCATTGGATAAACAAAGGGTTTGCAAACGTGGCATGAGGCAAAGCACGTTTAGGAAGCCACTCAACGATAACGGAGACCTTGGAGATGCGATCCTCAGGCTTGTGAGTTCCGCCCCGAAAATCGGGGCATCCCACTGGAAACTGCAGTTGGAGAGGGAGAGAAAGCGTAGGGGTGGGGGAAGTCCAGTGAACATCCGGGTACCTTCTGGAAGTTGAAATCCTGCCAAAGATAAAGACCTCAGTTTTGGGGCAGGATTTGAAGCGAAATCTTCGAGATAGATTGTGGCGGGTGGATTGCTACCCTTCAATGAGAGGAGTGACACCCGCTTGAGCTCTGGCATGATTGTATCCAAGAGCTCCCTCGTTAAGAGGGAAGGCTCGAGGCAAAGATGTTGGAATTCTAATTGGAGGGAAGGTGCACGGTCCAAGCAGAGCTGAACGAACTTGGGCCGGTGACAATCGATGTAGTTCCATAAACTCTGATTATGCAGCGCAATCTCCCGCCAGAGTCGACAGACCCAGCTGATATAGAATATGATGGCAGAATTGCCTGCCACGCTAGGTCCATTATTCGTAGCTTTGAAAACCAGAGTTAAGATATCGATTGGGAGGGACGAGATTGGTGCGAGGGCGTTGCGTTCACTCTTCAGCTCGCTGATGCGCAGCTGGAGTGCGTAGATCTCCTGATCTAATTTGGCACGCCTCGTGTCAGCGTCTCTATGATAGGAGGTCATACTTCTGACTGAGATCCTAAGTATGTAAAGTTGAACTGGGGATGGTTGATAAAGAGAACGAAATTACTATACCTAACAGATGGTGGAAGGTGACGCAGGTTGACGCGTGGGATTTGTGTGAGGATGAATCGATGCTCCTTAGATTAGATTAGATTAGATTAGATCACTCAAGCTTCCTACACCAAGCTTCCCAAGATTCACTTCGTGACGAGCGTTTGTCGAAGGTTAGATGTGTATCTGGAGAATGGGATGGCTGGGACCTGGAGGAGAAATTATAGTCCATTACGTGTGGGTGACCAAATCACGAATTCAGGCTTCATGGCGGTCCACGTTGAGGTAAGAATGCGTACTGTATGCATTATATGTCTAAATCTCCTCGTTGTATCGGAACCAGAATGAAATTCAGATGACAAACGAAATGCGGTAGAATCTTATCGCACATTCAAGGCTCGGATAACCAAGAGGCGAAAAAACTAGAAGGTGGAAAGGTAAATCTATCGATATCATCAACCAGGAGTTCCCATTCAGAGCATATATGCACACGACGAAGTACCCCACGCAATGTCATCATATTGAACTCACGGAAGCGACAATTTGCAAAAGCCATCGCCACTAACTGCAAGTTGCATAAAACCCGCAATGACATGGCCAACATAAAATCCAGAAAAGTTGTCCTCGCGCTATATTCCGAAAACCGGACAATTTCCAAGACTTTCAACCCCTTGAATGTGATTCTGTCCAGAATGTACTCCTCGGTCAAGAGTGGGCTAATTGCAACAGACATATTTTGGGAAATGAGTCGACCTTCTTGAGCCAGGTAGTCGATGAAAGAATTGGCATAACCATGCCGTAGCTTGAGCTTCGTGAGGGAAGGCAAGTTCCCCAGGGTTTCCTGCCAGATCCCGGCCGTTATAACGACGTCCAAGGAGGCAGTATTTAGAATGACTGTCTCCAGAGCGTCGCGATTGAGGGGACGGAGGGAATGTAGTATTTGAGCTGCGTCCATGGTGCACGAGTCAATTGTGATACGTGCCATCGTTTTTTTTGTTGTTGTCCAATCCAAGTGCTGTTCGGACAGCAATCGAACTTCGGAAGATTGCCCATGTCCGATAGAAACCGTATCAATGTTCCAAGGGGAATCCTTTGTGCGCGTGATAAGCGCTAGAAGTAAAGCCGCAAAAACTTCAGCACCCCACGCTATGTTATCGTAGAGACACAATACGACGACGGTTTTGCTCGTGAATGTAAATCCGAGCAGGATGAGTGAACAGATCGCAGTGGAGGACTCTGTCACCTTCAGAAGTGTTAGATCAGGAAGGTGGGGAGGTGACGGTGGAGGGGTAAGGAGTAAGTCGGCCACTCGTGCGAAGGCATCGGATAGACAAAGGGTTCGCAAACGTGGCATAACGCGGAGTGTGTTCATAAATCCTATGAACGACATCGGAGACCTCGGAGACGTGATACTCAGAGTTGTGAGTCCCGGTCCGAAAATCAAGGGTTCCAGTTCCCATTGGAAACTGCAGTTGGAGAGTGATAGGAACCGAAGAGGCGGAGGGAGTCCAGTGAACATCCGGGTACTTTCTGGCAGTTGGAATCCATCTAAAGATAGTGACCTCAATTTCGGGGCTCGATTGAGGGTGAAATCTTCGAGATAGAGGGTGGTGGGCGGAATACTACCCTTAAGTGAGAGAACTGATGTTCGATCGAGCTCTGGCATAACGAGGTCCAAGAGCTCTCTCGATAGGTTGGAGGGATCAAGGCAAAGGTACTGAACTTCTAGTTCAAGGGACGGTGAACGGTTCAGGCAGAGCTGAATGAGCTGGGGTTGACGACAATCGATGTAGTTCCACATTCCTTGGGTATTCAATGCAGTCTGACGCCAGAGTCGACAAACCCAGCTGATAGAGAATATGTTGGCGGAATTATTTGCCACACTGGGTCCCTCGTTCGTGGCCTTGAAAAGCAAGGCCAAAAGATCTGTAGGGAGGGATGAGATTGGCGCGAGGGTGTTGCGCTGACTCCTCAAATCGCTGAGGCGTAGTTGCAGGGCATAAATTTCCTGATCTAGATTGGCACGTCGAGTGTCAGCATCTGCGATGACTGCATGAGAGGGTACCATATCGCGGAGTGCCGACTATGTCAGGTGAACTGGGGTTCGTGGTTGAATGTTGTTCGAAGATCATGCATGTCGACCAAAAAAATGCCTGCGACTGACACGTGGATCCATCCGGGGTGCCACAGATTAGATTAGATTAGATCCACCTCGGCATGACTGCCTCTGGTTCTAAAGCAGGGACTGCTTCACGTTGGAGTCAGTTTGACACTTAGGATCTTGTACAAATATACATCCAGAGGGTCCACGCTGAAATAACTCTGGCTAATAGGTACAACTGGAAACAAAGAAGCCAGTGACAGACAGAAGGGAGGTCGGCGTACTACTTTAGTAACCCCAAATAATAAATTCATCTTCACCCGGTTGGAGTTCCGATTCAAGGCATACATATACATGACGAATCACCTCGCTCAAGGCTGCTGTATTGAACTTGTGGAAGTGACAAGAAGCAAACGCTAACCCCGTTATCCCCACGTTGTACTCTTTCCGCAAAGTCATCGCCGATAGGAAGGCTGCAAAGGTCGCCAAAACCCTGTGTTCTGAGAAGCGGAATATTTCCAGTGCTTTCAATGCCTTGAATGTGATATTTTCTCGAGCCTGATCGTAGGTTAAAGGAGGTGGATCTGTACAGGAGGTGGTTATAGCGATGACTTGACCCTCTTCAGCGAGGTAGTCAACGAAGGAGTTGGCATAGCCATACCGGACTTTGAGCTTAGTCAGGCGAGGCAATGTACCGAGCACTTGCTGCCAAATTGCAGGTCTGATGGTGATGTCCAGGGTGGAGGTATTCAAGATGACCGTTTCGAGATTGTCACGATTTAAGGCAAGAAACGCATGAAGGATTTCTGCAGCATCCATTGTGCAAGGACTAATTGAGACGCATACGACTGCTTCCTTTGTTGTAGTCCAATCCCCATGTCGTTCCGACAATAACCGGACTTCACAGTAAGTCCCATGTACTGCGGAAATTGTGTCGATAACCCAGGGGGATTCCACAGTGCACTGCTCAAGTGCTTGGAGGACATTGTGGAGCCTTGAAGTCGCCGGTTCGTCATGGAGGTTCAAAGTGACGTTGGCCGTGTTCGTGAACGTAATTCCGAGCAAAATAGAGCAGCAGATGTCAGTTGAACAATTTGACACCGCCAGAAGTGTTAAATGGGGCAAATGTACAGCTGTCTGTTGAAAAGGTGGAAGGAGAGAAGAGGAGGAACGAAAGGCGTTCCATAGACGAAGGGTTTGTAAACGTGGAATGGAGCGGAGCATGCTTAGGAAGCCGCCAAGTGACATGATAGATTTCGGGGATGTGATATGCAAGCTTGTGAGTCGCGTTCCAAAGATCGGAGCGTCCCACAAGAAGTCGCAATTGAAGAGGGAGAGGGAGTGTAGAGGAGGTGAAATTCCTGTGAACATACGAGTACCGTCTGGAAGAAGAAAGCCATCCAAAGATAACGACCTCAATACTGGAGCGGGGCGCGAGACGAAGTCTTCGAGATAAGGGGGTTGGTTCGCTGAGCCACTTTTCAGCGAGAGACTGGACGTTCGCTCGAGTTCTGACAAAACTATATGGTAAAATTCTGTTGATGATCTCGCTGCGTAAAAGTGGAGGAATTGGAGATCTAATTGAAGGGTCGGCGCACGCTCGAGGCAAAGCTGAACCAACTGGATATCCTTGCAATCGATATAGCTCCATAGGCTTTGGTTACGAGTCGCGATCTTCCGCCAGAGGCGACAGATCCAGCTCACGAGAAACGCGTTGTAGGAGTTGGAAGTGGAAATAGGTCCATCGTTTGTTGATCGGAAGATATGGACTAAGACGTCTGCGGGGAGAGATGAGATGGGGGCGAGGACATTGCGCTGGCTCCTCAAATCACTCAGATGCAACTGAACGGCGAGTATTTCCTCGTCCAACTTTGCTCGTTTAGCATCAATGTCTGTCATGGTCGGAGATAGGCTCCTGAAGAGCACGTTTAGAGTTGTTGGTTGCCACGAGCCTCTTGGGGAATGTTATCAGACGAACGTGGACTCACTTGTTTGGCCTGTTTTTGAGCTCTTCTAAAGTATATTGCGAGCTTATAAGCTCTGTTCCAGTTGTCCGACAATAGGACTCGAGTTGCCGCTATTTGCTGGTACGGTGGACAGTGTGAATCGAGTGCAGCCTCGGCGCACAGTCGTGCGAGCAATCTGAACTTCTCACGCCCAGGGACATCACTTGCTGATTTGAGTCGCGTTCGCATCTCGCTGTAGCTACAGCAAAGGTAACCAGCCCAAGTGTTCAAGGCGGTACCACCAATTATGGATTCCTTTCACTCAGGACACGAACCGCAGTTGGAACGCGACAGCCCCCGCCGCCAAGTCGAGGAACTACGCACTAAACTCGACAAACAAGTTTACGCGTTGCAGCTGCAAATTTCGGATCTTCATACCCAACGCAGTCGATGATCGACTAGCCCCCATCTCATATCTCCCAACCGACGTACTATCCAAAGTCTTTGGGTGTATTGTGGAGGGAACAGAGAAGTTGGAACGGAGGAAGAACGCGTTGACTGCTGGTGGGATCTGTCGCGATTGGAGACAAACTGCCTTCTCAGTTAAAAAATATCCGGTTCTTGCAGTGCGACTTATATTCGTATGATATGGATAAGCTGGAGGTGGTCGGAGAGGTGATCGAGGCCGAGTCGATCAGCTACGAGAGTGATGGATACCATTCCCCGCGAGACTGGTAATGGGATAGTCCGCAGTTACTGTATGTACCTTGAAGTTATCCTATCACGGATAGGTATCTCTGAACCGAATACACGGACATAAAAAAATTCAAATCGCAAATAGAAGGGGCTCTAGCAACCCGAAGTGATGAACTCGTCCCGCCCAGTTGTAACTTCCTCTTCGTCCCCTTCGGGATATACGCGCACACGATGACTCACCCCACCCAACGCCACCATGTTGAACTCCTGAAATTCACAAGAGGCAAAGATCAGCTCTGCTAGCTTCGCATCGCACTCTTTTCGCAAAGTCATCGCCAATAGGAAATTCGCAAAATTCGTGTTGACCCTATGTTCCGAAAAGCAAGATATTTCCAGGACCTTCAACCCCTTGAATGAGATACGTTCTCGAACTTGATCCTTGGTTAAAGAGGGCCGAACATTTGCGGAAGTTATGGCGGCAATAACTTGACCCTCTTGTGCGAGATAGTCAACGAAGGAGTTGGCATAACCCTGTCGAACTTTAAGTTTGGTGACACCAGGCAAGTCTCCTAAAACTCGCTGCCAAATTTCGGATGGGATGACGACGTCCAGATGCGAGGTATTTAGTATGACCGTCTCGAGGTTGTTGCGTTTTAAAACGAGGAACGAACGAAGGAGATCGGCGGCATCGATGGTGCATGAATCAATTGTGACGCATACTAATGTCTCCTTTGTCGTCGTCCAATCTGAATGACGGTCGGATAATAACCGAATCTCGGAATATTCCCCGTGTAAAACGGAAATTGTATCGATAACCCAAGGGGAAGTAGCCGTGCAGAGGCCCAGCACTTGGAGAACATTTCAGAGGCTGAAAGAAGCACCAGCCTCGGAGTTGTCGTGGAGGTTTAAAACAACATTCGCTTGGTTGGTGAACGTAAGTCCAAGCAGAATGGCGGTACAAAGCCGTGTTGAGCAGCTCAATAGGGCGAGGGAAGTTAGAGCCGGAAGATGCACGGCGGTTCGTTGAAGTGGTGCAAGCGAGGTGGAGATGGATCGGAAGGCGTTCTCCAGACGAAGGGTTTTTAAACCTGGAACATGGCGGAGCATGTCAAGGAAACCGCCAAGTGACATCGGGGAAATTGGGGATGTGATACTCAGGCTTGTGAGTCCAACTCCAAAGACAGGAGCATCCCAATGGAAATTGCAATGGGAAAGGGAAAGGGAGTGGAGTGGTGGGGGAATTCCGGTAAACATCTGGATGCCCTCTGGTAATTGAAATCTTTCTAAGGACAGCGACTTTAGTGTTGGGGCAGGATATAAGGTGAAACCAGGGACGTGGTAGAGTTCACGTGGGTTACTTGTACTTCCTCTGAGTGAGAGAGTCGATGTCCGCCCGAGTTCCGGAATGATGATGCGGAGGAGTTTCTCCGATGAAGGATTGAGGTGGAGTTGCAACTCCAATTGAAGGGAAGATACGTGCTCAAAACAAAGCTGAGCCAACTGGGGGATGGGCGTATCGATGTAGTTCCATAGTTTCTGTGAACGCACTGCAACCTTATGCCAGAGTCGACAGACCCAGCTCACTACAAACGCGTTGTGAGTGTTGCACGTCACACTAGGGCCGTCGTGCGTGAGCTGGAAGACGTGCGCTAAGACATCTTCTGGGAGAGATGAGATTGGTGCGAGGGCGTTGCGCTGGCTCTTCAATTCGCGAATGCGCCCTTGAAGCAGGATTATTTGTGCGTCTATTAGCACAACTTCAGCACTGGTGAGCCCGAGATACATAATAGAGGGTTGCCTGTGTACTTCGTCCTGATGCATGCTGCGAAATTGAGAGGAAGATCGAGGGGGACGACGCGACCTTGGTTGAACACGGGAAATTTTCAACGCGTGTCCCACGAACTTGATGGCAAGCCACCACAAAGGTGTGGCCTTCACACTTCAAATTCTCAAAAGTCCAGCGCTAGCATGATATCCTCCGAGTTCCTGTTTCGAAGAATTTGTCACGCCTAAATCTAGCAGGATAGTTGACAATCAATTCGAATTTGCTGTATCATACGTGCCCCCTCATTGACGCACATGAGTCGAGTACCAGGAAAAGAGGAGGGTGAGGTGATTGTTAGGGTGTAACTACGACGTAAATACGGTAAATATTTATTCCGTTTTAGAACGAAACGATAGATATGATAGGAGGCGAGAAACGAGATACGCAAGGTAATGAGAAAGTAAGCACAAACCTAGACGTCAAGCATCGTGTATTGTTGCTCGCCCATCTGGTATTCCGAAAAGACTATTCTCTAACAATTTCGCCAGCTGCCAGTGCCAGGGTATCCAAAAGTTCTTTCAAGGCCGGTATAACCTAGAAGAGATGAATTTGTCCTCGCCTTCCTGAAGTTCCGCTTCATGGCATACATGCACAAGACGACTCGTCCCGCCCAAGGCCACCATATTAAACTCGCGAAAGTGACAAGATGCAAACGTCAGCCCCACCAGCTTCAAATTGAACTCTTTTCGCAAAGTCATCGCCAATAGGAAATCCCCAAAGTTCGTCCCCACTCTCTGTTCCGAAAAGCGGAATATTTCCAATATCTTCAGCTCCTTGAACGAGATGTGTGCTCGAGCCTCCTCCTTGGTTAAAGGAGGTATAACCATCGCAGAAGTTATTGCAGCAATGGATCGACCCTCTCGAGCGAGATAGTCAATGAAGGAATTGGCATAACCTTGCCGAACTTTGAGTTTGGTGACGGATTGCAAGCCTCCGAAAACTTGTTTCCAAACGTCGTCTGTGATGGTGACGTCCAGACGATCGGTGTCCAGGATGACCGTCTCGAGGTTGTCGCGGTTTAGAGCGAGGAATGAATGAAGTATTTGGGAAGCATCTATCGTGCATGGATCCATAGTGATGCGCACAACCGCCTCTTTCGTCGTCGTCCAATCCGAGTGGCGTTCGGATAATAACTGAATCTGAGAACAATTCCCATGTAGAACGGAAATTGTGTCGATAACCCAAGGGGACTCCTCTGTGCAGGGGCCTGACAGTAGTTGGAGAACAGTTGGGAGGCTGGATGTAGCACCTCCCCTGAGGTCGTCATGGAGGTTTAAAACGACATTCGCTTGGCTGGTGAACGTAAGTCCAAGCAAAATATCGGTACAGCGTCGTGTTGAGCAGCCCGACAGGGCGAAAGAAGTTAGAGCTGGTAGGTGTACGGCTAGTCGTTGGAGTGGTGAATTCGAGCTCGAGACAGATTTGAAAACATTCGCCAGGTGAAGGGTCTGTAAACCCGTAACATGGCGGAGCATGTTCAGGAATCCACTGAGTGACATTGGAGAACTTGGGAGTGTGATAATCAGGCTTGTGAGTCCTGCTCCGAAAATAGGAGCGTCCCAATGGAAACGGCATTTGGAAAGGGAAAGGGAGCGAAGCGCTGGGGGGATTCCGGGGTACTTCCAAGTATCTTCTGGTAATTGAACCCCCTTTAAAGATACGGAGTGAAGTGTTGGAGCGGGATATGTGGCAAATTCATCGAGATAAAGTAAGGGGCGCGAGTCCTTGGCTCTAAGTGAGAGGGTCGATGTTCGTTTGAGTTCTGGCATGATTATGCCGAAGAGTTTCGTCAATGACGGCGAAGGATTGAGATGATGGAGTTGGAACTCTAGTTGGAGGAAAGGTGCCCGCTGCAAGCAAAGCCGAGCTAACCTGGGATTGGGGGTATCGATGTAGTTCCACAATCTCTGCGAACGTACCGCGACCTTCCGCCAGAGTCGACAGACCCAGCTAACTAAGAACGCGCGGTAGGAGTTGCAGGTCGTGCTAAGACCATCGTTTGTGGACTGGAAGACCTCTGCTAAGACATCTTCAGGGAGAGACGAGATGGGGGCCAGCGCGTTGCGCTGGGTTCGCAAATCGCTGATGCGCAGCTGAAGTGTGAGTATTGCTTGGTCTATTTTTGCTCTCCTGGCGTCGATATCTGTCATGGCCGAAGGTGGGATCTTTGCCTTGCCCTGGTGCATAAAGCGAGACTGAGGAGAGGGTTGGGGGGTCGGCGCGTCGCGTCTTTCGTTGAATGTGGCTTATGTAACAAAAACCAGAGTAGGTTGACTCAGAAGAATTTGAATTTGAATTTGAACTTTGAGGGACCGAACGCTGAACAAAAATCCCTTCGTAAAGTTTATGTGGATCCGCCTTCGAACAGCGGACGAGCGTGAACTTACACCATAAATCAACCGACTAGGTGCCTTCAGACTAGCTTTCAACACTCGGTGGTTCATTTAATCCTCGAATCTCCTATATTCTGTGCTGGATTACAATCGACGTAGGCGTACCTTGGGTTGTGATGGAAATTATCCTTGCCGAGCGTTGGTCACACTTTATCGGGTGATAGCCTCAAGGCAGTCGCGTGGGTTCAGATCCAAGAGTGACCTGTTCTTGCTGGGCCACAGGGCCCCCGATAGATGCCTAGTGCTGTAGGGCCCAGTATTATCTGGTCATTTTTTGCGGGAGGAGATGGCCGCCGTGGTCAGAGACGATTGAAGCCGTTGACCGGTTCCTATTCAAGTTACCGACGTATTACCTAATACTAATAGACGCGACCTACGCGACGCGAGGAGTTTTTGCTTTGAACCCCTTCTCTCACATAGCAATGGACGCGTCTCCCAGCAGTGACTATAAAGCTTCTGCAGCCCATCGCGTATTCGCATGCCATGAGCTATCTGCCACAATATTTTCTTTCTTCGGCTACCACGACGCGAAGAGGTCACTGGCAAGGCTTGCACGGACGTGTAAAATGTTTTTCAAGCCTGCTATCGAAAATTTGTGGTATGAGTTGGAGTGCTTTCCCCCCGTTTTGCACGCTCTACCACCGGATTGTTGGGAATGGGCTGATCAGTGGCATCATCTAGCGGTGAGTTTTTTCTTCAAATACCCGCATAATCCGCCACTCACTATACGGGTCCACATAGCGCCTGAAGCGAGAATTTTCAAAGGAGGAGTGCGAGCGTTTGTTCCTCTACACCTCACAAATACGCTTCTTTCACGATACTGTGCGCATCCGCGGCACGGATCTCGCAGTCTATCAGCATTTTAGCAAAGTTTTCGAACCTCGCGAACTTTTTCCCTGTCTCCGCAAACTTCAATGGGGTCCAGAGGAGGACGAACTCTTCCCGTATATCAAGATCTTCCTCGGTCCCCAGCTCGAACATATCGAAATCACAATCAAGGACTTGAACCCCACTCGCGTTTCCATCTTCCCCGCCTTGGAGTCCTGTTCCACCCTGCAGACAGCATTGCTTCTCGACACATACGAGAGGCAAGCTATAATTCCTCTATCGAAAGTGGTCACACACTGGAAACTACTGCGCACCCTCGAAATCTTTTACGTTTCCCCGGAGGTTTTCGCGTACCTCGCCTCACTTCCATCCTTGACCACCCTTAAGCTTGGGAGCGTCAAGGGCATGGATTGGGATGTCGTTCAAAGCCATATCCAGCCCAGCACCTTCCCCTCCCTCGAGACTCTGAAGATTGGGAGTGGCTGGATGAAGTCTACAACCCAGATGATCGAGATAGCCAAGTATCGCGTATCGACAATCAATATTATTTTCGAAGAACACTCGACGGCGGATATGTGGAAGGATCTTTTGGGGGCGGTACAAAATCACGTCGACAATGATACTTTGAAGGAGTTCGCTATCAAAGAGCACATACGGTCCTGGATCAGCGAACCAGGCCGGGAAAAACAGCGTATTACAGCCGCAGCCCTTTCCTCCCTCTTCACTTTCAAGAATCTCACCAGCCTCCGGATTGTTTCTACATGCGGGTTCGATTTTGACGACACCCTCCTTCTCGACCTAGCTCTATCCCTTCCGAAGATAAAGTCGCTTCGATTGTTAGCAGGTCGAGAATGGGATATCGGCAGGCCGTCGATCAAGTTGGACGCACTCGCCCATTTATCGCGCCATTGCCAACATCTTGAAGACCTCGGAATACATATGGTTGCCGAACCAGAGGACCTACCAGAATACAGCTCTTATGAGCCTGGATCGTTCATATGCCCCGTCAAAGCCCTTTGGGTGGGGAATTCACCTATCAAGCATCCTATCCGGGTGGCTCATCTTCTATCGGATTGGTTCCCGCATTTGGAGGACATTTGGACTAATCACCCACAATCGGGCGAAGTTTTCTTGACGAAGAGAGCACCTCGATGGCATAAAGTCAAGGAGTTTGTAAAAGGGATGGCTTTGGCCCGAAGACAGGAACGGAACAGTGGGTGCACGGTGCTGGATCCCGACTTTGATGGTTCCGCCCTCCCAGACGAGGATAGCGTTGGTGAAGAGAGTGATAATGATGACTATGATGATGATGAGGATGATGAGGATGAGGATGAATACTACTCCGAAGATGATGAAGACGACCAGCTTGAGGCGGAGTATAATTTCAACAGCGAGGGATACGATGAGGACGACGACGACGATTCGGACATAGGATGGGGTAATTAAAATAATGTCTACCTCAATCAGAATATTTTTCAAGGGACAGTTTCGCAGTGATTATCGCTACTGGAGCGCTAGGCTCTCGGAATCCCAGCCTCTATGCTTAGGCGCGTTACACTCCGGACATCTCGGCAACCCGGCAATGAGCTTCCCACAAATTGTCACATACATCACAGTCACGCGCGTTTAAACTCGGTCCTCTCATTGCCACAACCTCCTCCACTGAGTCGCAGTTCTCGTGCTAGTAGACCGCTCCAACTCTGTTGTGGCTTCAAAGTCCAGGTGGCTCAACAAATCCAACAAACTATCTGACTTTCTCACTCGAAGGCTTGCCTGAGTCTCGTCTTACGCGAAGGTGCGCACAACCACTAGTTTGCACGTTCGGAATGGTGGCTAATTTCACCAGAATCTCATATCACGGCCAGGATGACATCAGACGCATTGCTTGCCCTTCGCCAAGCTATAAAATCCAAAACAACATTCCAATACTCGAACGCGAATGGCCCATGCACGTCCCTACTCTCTGCCACCCACATTGTGGTTTCACCAGCAGTTTCGTTGCCCAAGAATGGCGACACTCGGTTACAAAAACCTGGGGTGACAAATCCATCGGGACCACAAGACTTTTTCACGGTTGAGGCCGTGTATTTGGCATGGATGCTACGCGAAGCATCCGGAGCGGAGTATATGAAGCAAGCTCGAGAAAATGGGTTGGCGGTTGGATTTATCAGTGTCACTGAACGGAAAAGTGTCGTAGACTGGTTAGAAGGAAGACTTGCACATCACGAACGCATTGTTCCTCCACCAGGTTAGTCCCCTACTTTGGGCGTCATAGATTTGTTGTCTAACCTTGGCCGTTAGATGAGGCACAGGAAAGTACTACGCCACCAGGCTCCCCGCCAAAGTCGGCGGCATCCCGCGCACTTCCGTCACCGCAAAAATCTTCAAGCAAGTCGTCATCATCGCCTCTCAAGCGGTCTATAGCGTATGTTCCGAACGCAGCGGATGTCGAGGCCGTGAAGAAGATAAAGTTGAACGAGATCGAGCTCGTGGACCGGAATACTGTCCTTCGTGGCATAAAGCCAAACGTAAGACAAAACTCGTGCAACTCCTCTATTTGTTTGATTCACCGCATATATAGAACTTTTCTGCGCTGAGGCAGGTGTTTTCTGACAAGCTCAAGAAGGCAAAGGAAACCAGTAAATCCGGGGCTCCTCCACCCTCGACAGCACCAACACCAGGTACGCATATTCCTGACAATTTCTTTGGCAGTAGCTTGACAACACGTAGATCCCAAGATGTTAGTACGCAAGCAGAGTACGTGGCCCTTCGATATGAATCGAAGCACTTTTCTCACATTTCACGCAGGACACAATTACCCCATCATCATCATTTCCTCTTCTCCCACTGCGCTGGTCACCATGCACAATGTTCGGCTTTTCCTCCAAGAAGCAAAGTAGGTTTCCGCATTTAATATTCTTCCGGCCCCTCACACTCCTGCAGATTCGAAGACTCTCAAGAGGCGCGTGGACGCGCTGCAGCAGAAGGCAACCCGCGGCCAGAAGACATGATACCGATTTACCGGAAGAGGACAACTATCGATTCCAGTGGAAAGGAAATTGAATCTCATGCGCGTTATTTTGTTGTGGATAGTACAGAGGCGTTGGGAAAATTCGGAGTGGATGCTTGGGATCGGGTTGTATGCGTCATGACAACAGGCCAGGCGTGGCAGTTCAAACCGTACAAGTGGAGTGAACCGCGAGAGTTGTTCCATCATGGTGGGTCCTCCAGCTCCTTGACGTCCATCATTGACTCAAGTTATTCACAGTGAAAGGGTTTTACGTGAGTTGGACGACCGATCCACCAAACACTAAAATCAAGGACTGGAACGTGACTGAGTTGAAGGTTAGTTCTTCCTCGTTCGAAAGCGAATGCTCTCCTACCTTCTATTTCCCTACCATAGATCGACAAGACCCGCCGGCATGTCGACAAATCGACCGTCGCTCATTTTTGGAAGATGTTAGATTCTTGGATCATGCAGCACAAGCCATCGCTCATGACAAATCCTCTATCAGGATCCTCGCGGTGATTCCACCACCGATGAAAGTTCCTTACTGTATATATGCTAGTGTCTTGTATCCTTGTTCAGTTTTACTTGCCTCACAACCTCGTAGCCTTATGCTGACCTGACTCGCAGAAGCTCGGCCGATTTCTCCCGGGCCCATCACGTGACGGTTGACCTGCAATTTTCTTCTCGCGTTTGTTGTTTGCTTCAACGCGCTCAAGTCAAATTGCAGGCAAGCTGATCCTCTGGATTTCATTGGTTTGTCTGTGCCAAAGTAGTGCGAAAACTGATGCTGTGGATGTCTAAGTGCTCTAAGGTCGTCTCGCTGTAATGCAGGGGAGGAACAGAGCCGGGAGTTCGTACATTTTATTGGTGACGTGGGGTTCACTTGGTGGGTCGTTGTGTTCTGAATATGTATGAAGATATCAGATCTTTGTTGTAGTCGTTTTTTGCGTTGAATATACTGCTTTTTTCAGGAACAAACCTTTCGCAATCTCTTGGCCATGCCAATGGGCTCTTTCCTCAAGTTGAGATCGCAACCCATGACGTTGAGCAGTTCCTCTTCCAATCGCTTATAACTCGGAACTGGTCAACCTTCTGTCCGCTGGCTCTTTGGAACCGAAAACCTACTCCTATGTCACCCTGTCGCTCGTAGATCCGAGTTATCATACGGGCGACGTCAAATTTACGTGGTGAAAACTGGTTACGGTTGGAATCTCTCCTTTTCATTTTGTGTTGGACTTGACACACTTCCGACAGGGGATGGAATTCGGGGGTTCATAAACACATTCTGAAAGCTATATAAGGGCTGGCTGTAATCGTTTTCGCTCCCATCCAAGTTTGATTCACATAACCCACTTGTGCTGGCCACTCGCCTATACCTGCATCGCCAAATACCCCAAACTCCAGCTCATCATGCTTTCTAAATTGCTCGCTTGTTTTGTTCTTGCCGCCGCTACAACAGCACAACTGTCAACGAATAGCACAGCGGTTTCGTCTTCGTCAGCCAATTCTTCGGCCCAATCTTCCTCGAGCGCTATCGGAGGCGGGTCAGGAAATGCGACGACAATTACGACCTCTAGGTCTTCAAGTTCATCCTCGTCTAACTCGAGTTCCGCATCGACGACTTCAAGCTCTACCTACAAATTGATGCAAGCAAAGTCGGATTCAGAGGAATTTGAAGCCAGCGAGGGATTCAAGGACGCCATGCTTACGGCCCATAACCAAGTTCGCCAACAGTATGAGGCGAACAATGTAACCTGGAATGCTCAGATTTGGAAAGCTACTTCTGATTATGCCAATCAATGTCGATTCCAACATAGGTGTGTATGTCTCAGCTGAATCGATGCGAGGGAAACTAAAATGGAGTAGTAATAATGGTGGATATGGCGAAAACCTGGTATGCTATCTCCGTCCTCCCGTCCTTCGTGACGCTGATTTATCGCCCAGTACGCCTCCACAAATCCGTCGACTACTTGCTATGTAGACGCCGTGGGTGCTTGGGTCGAAGAAGCCTGTATGTGTTTCCCGTCTACTAGTAGTTCGTTGATCACCAGCTAACCGTTCGATGTTATAGCCAAGTACAACTGTATGTAATTCATACAGCACCCCGAACTATCTTAACCTTCTCCTTAGATTCCAGCCCCGGCTTCTCGAGTGATACTGGCCATTTCACTCAAGTCGTCTGGAAGGCAACAACAGAAATTGCTTGCGCGTCATCTAACTGTCCGGCTGGATCCATCTTCAAAGATAAATCGGTTTTTTGCATCTGTCGATACACCCCTCCAGGGAATGTTGCGGGACAATTTGGGTATGTTTCATCTCTTCCAACGGAAAGGGTGTTTATGCGTTCAATTGACTCTGGCAGGCAAAACGTTGGACGACATTCTTCAGCTAAATCGGACCCCCATTCGCTTGATAGTGCGAGTGCATCGAACACCAGTTCGGTACCTCCGTCGTCATCCGAGTCGGTGACCATTATCTCCCCAAACCAGGGAACCACTAGTGGCAATGGCACCGATGCGAATGGTAAGACGAACGCTACTGGGACTGGGAGCGGTCGTACATAGCCGGAACTTGTCGTTGCTTTTGAGTATCCCTCTGTAATTTTCGAGTATTTATGTAGATCCAGAAGTTTCGTGCACTGTCTTCCATCAACATCTGGCCCTAAATTAGTAAAAAGGACGAAATAACAACGTCTCCTGGTTTTCCTGCAAATTATATACCATCACCACATGCAAGAAACTGAAAGCGATTCAAACCTCGAGCTCGCTCCTTGGGCTGGGGCTGACTGGCAAATCGAAACCTCTGATACAGGAGTTGCTGGCTGACGATGAACCGGTACCGGTTCTTTCGCTCACACCACCACAAAGTGCTAGTCGCTTGGGTTTAACTTCCTGGAGAAAGTCGTCACTGAAGTCGTCATGTTCTCAACGTTCATCTTCCCCCTCGGGTTCTCTTTGGTTGTAACTTGCGCCGGCGCACCAGCAACGGGGTCTTCTTCATCCAGCTCCTCTGCCTCGAGCTCGTCTTCGTCATCGTCGTCATCATCCACGACGAACTTAAGCAATTCGTCCTCAGGCTCTCCGCCTGCTGGCGGTGGCGGAACCCCTGGAGGATCAAATACTACAAGCGGTGCCGATCCAGCTTTCATACGAGGAGTACTGGATGTGCACAATGGTTATCGGCGTCGCTATAGGGCGGATAACTTGGCCTGGGCGGCTGACTTATACCAAGGGGTCTCCGCCCAAGCGCAGACCTGCAGTTCAATTCGAACGTACGACTCTTCTTAATCTTTTGCAGTGCAAGTAGCTGACGATAACATAATTATAGAAACGGGCCGTATGGAGAAAATTTGGTGCGTCGATTCCTTGTCACTGTAATTCGACGATGTGCGAGGCTGATAATATTCCTACTTGCAGTTTGCCTCCACTAACCTGAATGCCACCTGCGTTGACGCGGTAAATTTCTGGATGGCTGAGTCTGGTGAGTCCTCCACGTCGTAGTATTTATCTACGAAACTGATTGTGTATCTACCCCGTTGTAGGGAACTACAGTTGTAGGTCTTCGCATCCATAAAGCCAGCAACACAACCTGAACACCGTCTTTTCATATTGACAGATGCCGATCCAGGATTCTCTCAAAATACTCGGGACTTTACTCAGGTATTTCTGCTCAACGTCGCTCTGCATATTCCAGCTCATTTATTCTGGAAGGTCGTCTGGAGATCGACAAGGAGTGTAGCTTGTGCACTATCTTCTTGTCCAAGTGGTACCATCTTCCCGAACCAACCGGCGAAGTTTTGTGCCTGTCACTACTCCCCACCCGGGAACATCCAAGGTCGATATAGGTACACTTTGTTGATTTCGTCTCGTTGCATTATCGCATATATGCTGAACCCATTTCATAGGCAGAACGTGGGTCGCCCAAGAAGAGGGTCGCCCGGCAGCTCAGACCCCTGGGGTACTGATGACGACGACTGGGACCATTTTGATCACCACCACGGGGATTTTGACCATGACGGTTCGGATTCTGGCAACTGGGACCATGATTTCCGGGATTCTCCATCTGAGACTTAGAAAGCTATAATTCGATTACTTTGTAGCCCAGTTTCATTGTTGCATCGTCGAGCTGTGTGCAGCTTTTACAGATGGGTCTATTTCATGGAATTTGCAGAAAACCTATAGAATGATGCTCACCTGTCTTCTCGAGAAATAATAAACACAAAAAGTTGATGTCAATTCGGATAAATCCGATCAACGAACAAATATGACCAACCACTTCCAATAATGCACGCCACCGCTTCTGATTGGTTGACCCGCACCTGTACTTCCCAGCCACCTCAACGGTGTGGAACAAGGCCTCGCTGTCCCACGTATAATGGCGTCTGTTAGCAAACTGCGCAAATATGCCGGCTTAGGATGTAGTCGACGTTTGTCGGACTGACTTTGCGACAGATATGCATGCAGTCGCGCATAATATCTTCGCTCTAAAGATGTGGCCGACAGGGAGCGCGCCAGCCAATTCAAGGACTCCTGGTGGCGGACAAAGGCGAGGTGTATAAGAACTTGACCTCAGCCTCTCAATGTCTTCCTCATTCCTTTACCCACAACCACCATCTCCCTCGCCCAACAACTAGCAACCCCCCAAAGTATCCACCGCCATGTTCGCGAAACTCACCACCGCTCTTTGCTGCGCTCTCTTCTTCACTTCAGCAAACGCTCAAGCACAAGCCGTCACCACTCCTGACACCACGACTGTACCATCCAACCCTGTCACGAACGGACCCGTCGGCGTTCCCGCCAACGACTCAGTCAGCACTCCAAAGGGCATTGGACATTCGTTCGCCGTTGCACCCACCCCCGCCTTCGTCGCCCAATTTCTCGACGCCCACAATGGTTATCGCATTCAGTTCGGAGCACCAAACATGACGTACAACTCTGGCCTCTTTCAGGGAACGTACGACTGGTCCATTCAATGTCAGTTCAGGCATAGGTACGCGTCATCCTCTTCGAGTGGCTGGCGTTCTTCATCACTGACGCTGTATCGATGCAGTACCCCTAATGGAGCGTACGGAGAGGACTTGGTGAGTACTGTGCTCACAAGAATCATCTTATAGACTGATCCCCTTTCTAGTATGCTGCGACGTACTCGAACACCAACTATTACTCCGCTACCTACAGTTGGGTCGTAACCGAATACCGTATGTTTTAACCCTTCTTTAATTTCTCTCTCGCTGACGACAATATGCACAATGTAGAGAAGTATAATTGTAAGTATGCGAGTTGTTACCGATCATCCCGCTCTTACATATTATCCAGATGCCAATCCGGGCTTTTCAGAGGCAACAGGTCACTTTACCCAGGCAAGTCCATCCTTCCGATCTACCCCTATCTACTCACCTTTTGGCATAGGTCGTTTGGGTATCCTCGACGGGCGTCGCATGCTCCACCGCCCGCTGCCCTGCAAACACTATCTTCTCGGGGTACGCATCTTACTTCATCGTGTGTCGTTATACTCCTGCTGGAAATGTCCAGGGACAGTTCCCGTACGTCTATCTCGTATCATTCCCCGCATATATCTAATCTTTCATCTAGTCAAAACGTGCGTACTCTTGGGTCTCCAGTATCGGGCCCAACTACGGGTACTGGTACTACTACTACTCCCGCTTCCAAGAACGGGAAAGGCACCCAGTTTGATGAAGGTACTTCCGGTGGCTCTGGCTCCACCACTGCAGGCGATGAGGCGAGCGGGACTTCTGGAAATACCTCAAACGGCACAACCACTGGCCAAACTACTCAAGCGAGCTCTTCGGCTTCTTCAGAATCGAATTCGTCCGCAAGTGTTACTACCGGTACCGACAATGGTCCTTCGACGGATTCGGGCACTGGGACTGGTGCGAATTAGTGATATAGGGTGTTTCCGCATATTTTCCTCAGTAGTTACATCTTTCTACTTTATCTTCTCCTTATCTCGTCGATCGATACCCAGTGCTTGATTATATTATACCTCGAGTTCATTATTCCGATCAAAAGATGTCATCGTGAGGGCCTTGTAAGAAATTGTTTAAAATGCGTGAAACCTTCCAATCGAACTGCAACACACCTGGGCAACCCAGAGAGAAGTTTATGTAGGTAGGACGGGAAATTGAAAAGTTCCCGACTATCCTACCAATCTCTTGGGGAATGGTACTCGTCGCTCTCATATCTAATCGACCTAGCTCCAATAGCCTCCCCGATTACTTGCTCTAGCTGATCCAGGCTATAGGAATAATCTAAGTCGCACTGTAAGAACCACATACTCCGCAATTTGAACCCATGTGCCTTCCTCAGCGCCATCGCCTGGTAGAGAACGGGGAACCCTACACATCGTTCGTCCTCATTGCCGACCATCTCGATAACCACCGTCTCCAATTTCTTGAACGATATCTGGTCGCTTATATCTTCCTTAGACGTCCCTGCCTGTTGTGCCGTTGCCAGTTTCTTCCCCTCCTGCCCCAAATAACTCATGAAATTGTACGCAAATCCGGACTTAGTCTTCACTTTGGTCAATTTGGGCAAACGGCCAAAGAAGGTGTTCCACGTCTCGTAATGTAGTTTGCCGCGGAAAGTGTTAAGGATGACGGTTTCGAGATTGTCAAGGGGGAGCTCCGAAAGCGCAGCGAATAGGGCGTTGGCGTGTGCTTCATCGCGTTCGACTTTGACCCGGAGAACTTCTTCCTTCTCCATCGAATATTCTGTTTTCTTGGTTTTGGAATAGAATATGAATTCGCAAGATCCGCGTTGGCCAGCGGAAAGGGTATGAAAATCCCAGAGTGCATTACCCATGCTGGTTACAAGAGCACGAAGGGCGAGTCCTAAGCCAGTGGGATCTTCCTTTCGTTCGTAGAGGTGAAGTTTAACCTTCGCTTTCTTCGTGAACTCCAAAGAGTTCAGAAGCGTGGTTACGGTTCCCATCCCGGTTTTAAGTTGCAGCAAAGTCAACGCGGGAAGTGACAGGACTGGGAGGGGAGGGGTCTCGGGGTTCTTGCTGTTCAGCGCTCCATCTAAGACCAGTTCCACGAGATTTGGCATGGTGAGCAGCTTGGCGAAGAATGCGCCAAGTTCCATTGCTTGACGAGGCTGTATGAGTTTCAGGACCGTAAGTCCTGTGAAGAACGGGATGTCCCAAGTAAAGGGACATCGATCCAACTCGACGCATTCAAGCGGAGGAATGACGCCAGTTTGGAGAATACTGGGATGGATTTTCACATCGCGTAGTTTGATCTCCTTCAAGCGCGTTACAGGCTTTTTCCAGAGATCAACTTGACGATAAGACACAAGCCACGACGAGTCTAGATGAAGTACTTCAACCCGTGGAAGAACCGCAGCGACTGCCTTGAAAAGTGCGAGCTCGGTTTTCTCCTTGGCTGGTTTTATGACCTTGATGGTGAGACTGCCTTGTCCAGAACGTTTTACACACTCTTTGAACCACACCATATTCTCGGTGTCGATGTGATTCCAGAGTTGTACGGTTCCCAAGGCAATCTGGCGCCAATCGCGACAGATCCAACCAGTGGCCAAAGCGCTCCTCTTCCGTTCCAACTTCTCTTTGCCATCTACGACACACGCAAAGACCTTGGAAAGCACGTCTGGTGGGAGATGGAAGACGGGGGCTAGTCGATTGCGCTGGATACGAAGGTCCGCAATTTGGAGTTGCAAGGCGTGGATCTGCTTGTCGATTTTGGTGCGGAGTTCTTCCACTTCGTGGCATGGACAATCGCACTCCGAATGTGATTCGTGTTCTGCATCTGAATGAGGAGATGAGCTCATAATTTGGCTGTGGTCAGTGTGGAAGTTCTTGGACGAAACTGGATGCGAACACGCGACTCACAATGCGGTGATGGACCCTGAATTTTGACTGAAGCTTTCCACAAACCACGATGGCCCAACTGACCTCGAGGCGTGGCCATAAGAGTTTCAACGCAGCTCGGCCAGACCGAGAACCAGAGGACGAGGTTTGGCGCGATAATTACGAATGGCTCGAGAAAAGTGGCTACCAACTCCGCAGTTGCTGGCATCCGGATTGGACACCCTCTTGGGAAGCGTCGCCCGAGACTATCAGTCGTCTTTGTTGCGAGGATTCGCATGTTCCTATTGTGAGCAGCTTCCTGCTCTCTCTCTACTATTGATGAAATACCCTCTTAGGGTCCCTTGGCGGATGGTTTGAGGCTTTCAGACGGCAAACTGGTCATGATCAAGCACCTTGTCCTTCCTGAGGATGCCAACGAATTAGATCTCCTGATGCACCTAAGCTCAGAGCCATATTCGACAATTTATGAAAATTATTCAATTCCAATATACGCCATCTTGAGAGCACCACAGAGCACCGATTCCGTCTTCGTCGTTATGCCCTTACTCAGGAATTGGGCAGGGTTACCATTTCGAACGCTTGGTGAAGTCATCGGATTCTGTCAGCAAGCTTTCACTGTTCGCATTCGTTCTCAGTACTATGCTTGTCAATTAATCATGAGTTAGGGCTTACTCTTCATGCACCGCCTGGGGATCGCTCATTGGTAAGTGTACGACCTTCGCCTATAATTCGACAAGCTCACCTAATCTTAGTGACTGCAAATGGAATAATATCCTTGTTGATGGCTCTCCACTGTTCGATGAGGAGCCTCACCCCATTGTGATGCGGCGTTCAAGAGATTTCTCTAGATACATATGGCCCTATACCCGTACACAGCGCCCGGTCCGTTACTATTGGATCGATTTCGGGCTTTCCTACCGTCATCTCCCCACCACCGGCACCCCCTTAATTTCTACTCTAGCATGTGGCGACCGTTCTATTCCAGAACAGTTCACGGATCCTCCTTGGAACCCGTTTGCACTAGATGTCTATTGTGCGGGAAATATCATGAAGGCCCATAGTCAGGGAAGTGGAAATTGTACAAAGCTGACTCGTCTAACGGAAAAGTAGGTCCGCCGTGTCAATGCTCGTAGCTTCAGCTGTCTTCTTCCTTTGTTGGATGATATGACACGAACCGACCCGGAACAGAGACCAAACATGGAAGAGGTTGTCCAACGGCTTGACAAGATACGACGTGGTTTGTCGAATCGACAACTTCGTTCCCGTATATGGGGAGCTGATGAACCCTTCGTTATATCCATCCTTCTTTCTCTCTGGCACTGGCTTTGGCAGATCGTATATATATTCCAGGGCTTTGCTGCAATACCTCCAGTCCCTCCAAGACTGCAGCCTTTTCCCCGGCCGGAAACCTTGAGCTGAAGGAATTGTACCCCCTTTTTCTGGATGGCCAGACTCACCTCTGTTCGTATTCCACGCCTATCGCTCATGGTCACCCTCCTTATATTCTCAACATCTATACCAATATTGTTACGAACCGTCGGCTCTCGCCTCCGTTCTGCCACCCTTGCCTTGACCTCCGTTCCGTTTTGGATCACTTTCTTGTTCTTGCACTGACCTGGTGCATTTCCTCTTTGATCCCTTTTGTCTTCGCAGTATTTGTAGCCTTCGATGTATGAGCGTCTTCCCTAGATTTGAGATTTCGCTTCTTTCCCAGACCTCGTTGCCCTTTGAGAGAGCCTTCGCGAGGCAGTTCCTAACATTATCTCAAATCTCCCTGATCTTTTTCCTTCTCTCTGCAGCTCGTCGCCGAGACGATTGCTCCTTCTTTGATCGCCCTCATCAGCCTCTACTCATCTCAATACATCCCACCTTGACGAACTCACTGTCCTTCGTGAAGATTTCCACCTCCCCCGATACGCAGAAGAAACCCTCTTCACCACCCCGCCAACGTCACCGCCGAAAATGACGGAATGGATCCATTACGACCCCGCTATCCACGGTATATCGACTTCCTGGCCCAAAAACTACGTCCCTTTTGCAGTCAAACTGACTGACGGACTCGTCTCCGACATCTACCCCGAATTCCGTTTTGTACTTGATCCTGAATTGGGATGGGGACCCTTTGATCCCTCTTCTCACGTTCCACCCGCTTGCCTGCTCGACGACCGTGACCCCGACTTTGTGGCCTTCGAGGCCGATGGAACCATAAAGTACTTTTGGACTGGCTATGAGCATCGTCCAGTCTTCTCCCTTACTCCTCTCCCTTCCCTACCTCTACCGACGTCTCTCAATCTCTCCAATCTACCCGACATTGAATCGCCCTTTGATTATCTCAATATCGCACAGCCTTGCGACTCTGTGAACGAACCCGTATACATTCACATCACAGCAGACCCCGGCATATTTAACGGCGACAAGAATGAATTTCCGACATGGTACCGTAATTTAAAATCTTGGCTCTTGACGAATGAGAAAGCCATACCAGGAGACGACCAGAAGATCCTCGCTGCGCTTAGCCGTATACGTGGTGGAAACGCAGGAGTTTGGGCAAATATGATGACAGACAGATATTTGGAACGTGAGAGATGGAGTTGGAACATTTTTACAACGGAACTAGTGGCTCATTTTGAACCGTACGATCTGGAGATCTCAGCGCGAGATTCGATCGAATCATGGGTGCAAGGACAACTCTCCATTGACGCATTCATGGATACTTTCGAGACGTTGATGGTTAAAGGAAACATTGAACCCCGTCACGCCGTGTACCTTCTTCGCAAACACGTCGACAGCCGTATCACAAATACTCTCATCGCATCTGCTTCCCCACATAGTCCACTTCCACACGACGATGAACCTAACCTATGGATCACCCGTCTCAAAGAAATTGGCCGGAATATTGAAACGACAGAACGCCATACATCCAGGACCTATGATTTGTCCACTATCCCCTCCCCGTTCTACTCTTATCCCTCTCCCCGCGTTGCTTCTTAAGATACGTCGAAACCACCCGAACTTCCGACGACTCACAGCTTTTCTGCTCCGCCCCCTTCTACTCTATCCCTTCATGATGACATGCCGAATCGCCTCTAAAACAGAACATAGGACGCTCATGACGAGTTCGAAGACGCCTCCCACAGACCCAATCAGCTTGACCCATCACCTCGGATGAACTTTGAACGTTTTGAACTCTTGAATGGCCCAGTATTTCCTTCCGGCCCTCCCTTTCACTCCTCCGACACGACGAAAGATATGAATTCGAATCCAATCTGATCCCATTTCCCTTTCGACACTATCCCTTGATGACTCCGCCGAAGAATCGACTTGAACCTTCTTGAACAGAACATGGGATGCTCATGACGAGCTTGACGATGCCGAGTTTACCGACAAACCTGATCTCGATGTCATTTGACAACTAAGACCTTTGGAACAGAACACAGGACCCTCTTTACGAACACGAAGATGCCGATGAACTTTACCTGACCGCTGACGCCGACCAGATACGATTCCGATGAGAACAAGAACACAAGACGCGGACTACCCTCAGATAGACCGACTCCGAACCCGACCCAAGATATATTTGAACCTTCTTTCATCTCCATTGACAACGAGAACTACACCTTCCCCTTGTTCCCGAATCTCCTCCTCAGCTGATAACCAGAACCTACATTCTACTTTTTATTCCCGAATTCTCAGCCGACAATCAGAACCGTCAAACAGAACACAGGATGAACGACAGAATTAACGTTTGCAAACGAAAACGTACCCCGAAGACAGACCAACCTTGATAACCTCTTCGCACGAAGATGCCCATTTCATCCCAGCCTTTGACACCCATCACCTGAACACAGGACACTGACAGGACACGAAATTCTCGACAAGAACACAAGACCGAACTCTCAGACGAACGATGAAGCCATTCAAATTGATATTGATGAACTTTTCAAACGAAATTACACAATTATACTCGAGCTCCCCTCGAACCATCCTGCCTCCACTCACGACTACGATTGCATTATGGTTATAACGAAATTACCTCGTCCACCTCGTCGCCCGTCTCCGACTTGTCCCAGTCCATTCCACCTACCAGATTGATCCGACATTTCTTTGTGATCCCTCTATGATGACGTCCTCTTCGACACCTCTTGAGTCTTTCCCCTCACGAGACCTAGCCACGTAACGCGCGGACGCGTTACCTCGAGAGGGGGTGATGTTACGAACCGTCGGCTCTCGCCTCCGTTCTGCCACCCTTGCCTTGACCTCCGTTCCGTTTTGGATCACTTTCTTGTTCTTGCACTGACCTGGTGCATTTCCTCTTTGATCCCTTTTGTCTTCGCAGTATTTGTAGCCTTCGATGTATGAGCGTCTTCCCTAGATTTGAGATTTCGCTTCTTTCCCAGACCTCGTTGCCCTTTGAGAGAGCCTTCGCGAGGCAGTTCCTAACAAATATCGATAATAGTTTGCACGTTGGATAAATAAATCGTGATTTCCCCTCCTGCCCTGTTCCAACGGCTCCTCGCTTTGTTCCGTCCTGTGGGGAGGCTAGCTGACCTGAATAGATCTGATGAGGCGATACAAAAACGTTGGTGTGGAACTTGCAACTCTAAAAACGTGTCGTGAGTTGACAAATTTCAAACAGGCACTCGTGTTCGTATCGGCCGCGACGATCGACAACACGCCCACAACCTCCCATGCTAGTCCACAACTCCATCGGTGCATTCAGGGGGTCCCTCAAAATCCCAAAATATCAGTCTCGAGTCGCATGTGTTGCCAGCAACTCCTCGATCAAGTTCCAAGGTCCTTTGAAGGTCCAAAACAAAAACATTCGTGATGGAAAGTGTGACGCGTTACATCACATTTCCAAGTCCAAGTTCAAGCCGCGATGTCCCAAAACACCTTGAGGCGCGGACACGAGGGTTTCGATGCACCTCTGTCCGACCGAGACCCAGAAGACGATATCTGGCGCGAAAACTATGACTGGCTAGAGGCGCATGGGTACCAACTTCGCCGTCGTTGGCATCCTGATTGGGTACCCTCTTGGGAAGCATCGCCCGAGACTGTCAGTCGTTTTTCTTGTGAGGATTCACATGTTCCTCTTGTGAGTAGCTCCCTATTCTCTCTACTACTGGCGAACTCCTGACAGACGCTCGTCTCAGGGTGCCTTGGCAGATGGTTCAAGGCTTTCAGACGGTAAACTGGTCATGATCAAGCACCTTGTCCTACCTGCGAGTGCCAATGAACTCGATCTTGTTACGCATCTCAACTCAGGGCCATATTCTGCAATTGATGAGAACTATTCGGTTCCCGTATACGACGTTTTAAGGCCACCACGGAGTACTGATTCTGTCTTCATCGTTATGCCATTGCTCCGAAGCTGGGCCGCGCTACCATTTGAAACACTTGGTGAGGTTATCGGGTTCTGTCAACAAGCATTTACGGTGCGTGTTTATCCTCAGTACTATTTCTATTGATTGATTGCGTGCATTAGGGCTTACTCTTCATGCATCGCATGGGGACTGCCCATTGGTAAGTGTGCGGCCAATGTTGATAACTTGACGAGTTCAACCCACTTTAGTGACTGCAAATGGAATAATATACTCGTTGATGGCTCCCCACTGTTTGATGAGGAGCCCCACCCGATCATGATGTGGCGCTCGAGAGATTTCTCCAGATACCTGTGGCCCTATAGTCGGACGCGGCGCCCAGTCCGTTATTATTGGATCGACTTCGGGCTTTCATACCGTCATCACCCAGCCACCGGGCCCCCATCAATTTCTACTCTAGCATGTGGCGACCGTTCAATCCCAGAACAGTTCACGGATCCCCCTTGGGACCCTTTTGCGCTGGACGTTTATTGTGTCGGAAATATCTTAAAGGATCATAGTCAGGTAAGCAGATATTTTATAAACATATCTCGACTAACACAATGGTAGGTTCGTCGCGTCAATGCACGTAGTTTCAGCTGCCTTCTCCCTTTACTGGACGATATGACTAGAAGCGACCCGAAGCGGAGACCAAATATGGAAGAGGTTGTCCAACGGCTTGAGAAGATACGACGCAGTTTATCGAATCGACAACTCCGTTCCCGTATCTGGGGGGCTGACGAGCCCCTCTTTATATCCATCGTTCTTTCTCTTTGGCACTGGCTCTGGCAGATCACATATATATTCCGTGGCTTTGCCTCAATACCTCCAGTCCCTCCCAGGCTTCAACCTCTCTCTCGACCCGATGCTTCCGCCGACTCGAAGCAATTGCACCCTCATCTAGAATAACCGCGCTCTTTACAGTATTGCATACCGGATATACCTATATTTTATACATAGTCACGCTCGTCAATTACTGGTTTGCCATCGAAATTATTCAAGGTCGTGTCCAAGGACTACCTTGTTCTAACAAATCCTCGTGTTTCATGTGGATGGCCACCTGACTCGAACAAATCTGATGCGGAATGGAAAGTCAGGACCTTGGAAATACACTCGTGCTCGTATCAGTACCATCGACAATCCCCAATCAATAACACGCCTACAATCTCCCATACTAGTCCACAACTCCTTTAAGCATACTCGTACCCACTCTTGAGTTCATTTACCCTAAACCCATTGTTGTTCAAATTGCCGATCACGGTTCGAATTCTGGTTTCATCCAGTAACTCCAACAAAGACCAGAATCTTCAATCGGCACCGCATTTACTAGGAAATATATATGGGTCTAGATTATTCATTCCACCCTCGTCTTAGTTAGTGTGTTGTTCCGAGTCGCTGCATGCACGCCTCTCGCCCATGTCCGTTGATACAAACGAAAGGCGTAGGTGGGGCGTTTGTTCTGAGTGTGAGTGTTATTTTTTGTTCGGCCTGATGGCCATAGATAGGAGACAATTCCCGGTGCTACGACCCAAAATCGGTACGTAGATGTTCGTCGCAATTCCCTCATCGAGATATCCGTCTATGACGAATCCTACAGACTAAATCGCGGCAAGAGAAATTTAGCAGAAGCCATGAAGTTTGAACTGCACGTAACACATATCGACATTCTGAGCACATATCATGCTTTAGATTAGAAGCACCCTGAAGGTGCATTTCTCAGGCACAACCATCAGGGGGTGGAATTGGTGCATCTTGAAATGTTCCCTGACGGCCTTGCTGGCTGCACGATGTTCACGCACAGCGAGTGAGTCAGAACTCCGTTTATGTTCCTGAAAGGTCGGGTTTGAGACTAATTTTCGTACATCTTGATGCTTAGCGCTTACCTTCTGGGGAAGAGGGGCTGTGACGATGGGCCGAGAGCCTTGAGGCGTTGCACGGAACTCCACACATGCAAACCATCAGGCCTTCAGCTTCATGACATGCACCTCAAGGCACCTCGTCATGCTGTTCTCGCCAGATACGTGTAATATTCGTCTATTGGTATCAATAGACAAAGGAAAGGAAACAAAAAACCGGATATGCCACAGTCAAGGTAGATATGTAAACGGAAACCCCCACACGAATCAGAATCCTGCAGGCGAAGACTGGTCTGGAGAAGTTGAAGACCCTATGGAGGCATCTGTGGTGGTGCTATCTGTAGAAATTTCAGGAGATCCGATGCTCCTATCGCCTCCAGGTTGAGTAGAACTGCCGGGATCAGCCGTCGAGTCGGAGGGATCTGCAACAAACTGCTGAGCGCCTTCGACATGCTTGGACACTGCAGTCCCAAGACGGCGCACGTTTTGACTAGGTAAGGGATGAGGATATATGCGGGAAATAACATGAAATAGACGTACGGGAACTGGCCTTGGACATTTCCAGCAGGAGAATAACGACAAACGATGAAGTAAGCCTGGTATCCCGAGAAGATGGTGTTTGCGGGACAGAGGGCCGTGGCGCATGCAACGCCCGTCGTAGATAACCAAACGACCTATTCCAAGGGGTGAGTAAATGAGCGTAGATTGGAAGTAAGAACTTGCCTGGGTGAAGTGGCCAGTTGCCTCAGAGAAGCCCGGGGTGCTATCTAGACGAGATATCAAAATGAGAAATTTACGACATCCGCCGGGACTTGCAATTATATTTCGCTGCAATGGAAGACTCATCGTCAGTACTGATAGGAAGCCAAATAAATCAATAAATAAAGACGTACGGTATTCAGTCACAACCCAACTGTATGTGGCGGAGTAGTAATTGGTGTTCGAGTACGTCGCAGCATACTAGAAACGAGCGTCAGTATACTGGTTTGTTTGATAGCCCAGCATCACTTACCAAGTCCTCTCCGTACGCTCCATTTGGAGCACTGCAGGACACAACAGTCAGCCAAGAAAAACGTCAAACACTCGGAGAGGATGACGTGCACCTATGCAGGAATTTGCACTGAATGGCCCAGTTGTACGTTCCCTGAAAGAGGCCAGAGTTGTATGTTATGTTGCGCGCTCCAAACTGACTTCTATAACCGTTGTGCGCATCGAGGAACTGGGAGACGGACGCGGCGGTGGGCTGAGTCGCGAAATCGTTTCCAACATCACTGAGTGTGATGATAGTATGTGGAAGAGGCCTGCCGGCTGGCAAGTCCGAGGTAGGGCTGGTCGTCTTCTCGTCTGTGGTCTTGGAGATGACTTGAGCGCTTACCAGAACAAGGAAGAGAGTGAAGCAAAGAGCACTAGAAAGTTTCGAAAACATGATGGTGGGCGAGATGGTGGTTGTCGTCAACGAAGATACTCGGTGGCTGGCATTAGATTCCGGTCCATCCTCGTATTTGTCGAGCGTGCTAATATTTTCGAGGAGTAACGCACAGGTGCCTTATACGAGTCGAGAACATGCACTTACTTTCGTCCAATTTTCGTGAATGGATCCAGTCTGGAAGATACATGTCGCGCAATTGGTAACCTTGTTCACCCAGGAATCACAAATGGCGTTAACCGCCAGAGTTCTTGGTCTGGGGTTCGACCGAAAGGATTCCACTTTTAAAAGTGCTTGAAGTTGGGCCGGCGTTGTTGTCACTCAATGTAGGAATAGGCGTGCCAAAAATCAAGCTCAAGTTCCGAGTCAACATTGAGATGGGGTGTCCATGATGCAGGGACACACCAAAGGTGTTGTAATCCCAATGTCACACAAATTCCGCAAAATTGAATATGCCCGTAATGACCTGGTTATGAGTGAAGATTATAATTAGTATTATACTTCCATAGTATAGATAGATTAAAATAAACCACAAATAAGCCCCAAACCTCTAAACCTCTAAAGTCTAAGAACCACCCAGCCCTGCAGATGCAACCCTCCGCTTCGACTCCACATCAACCTGATCGCGGTTCAACAAGGCTGGGGAATTGGCTGACCACATCCCCTTCGACCTCCCGCTAACATACTCAATACTCCCCTTCCTCTTCGCCACCGTCCGGTTGGTAGACCCAATTCTTGCTTCCTCTTCCTCCATGCCCATCATCGGCATCAACTCCATCTTCTGTTGATTTTTACCCACCTCCTTCTTCAACCCCTTATACCCAATCTCCTTTAATGACCACTCCAAAGCGACCTCCGTCCTCTCCTTCAAACTCGTCACAACCTCATAATCGCTATACGCCACCGGATTTCGGAAGGACATCCACAGATAGAACACGATGAGACCATGCAGAACCTCGAGTTCCCATAAATCTGTACTTGTAACTTGGGAAAGCACCGCCTTCATCTTCCGTGACCTAGTATTTGACTTTACATCATCATGTACGGCTGCCTTCTCGATCTTCATCTTGTCCTCGATAAACTCCAATTTGTTCAACAGAGTGGTCTTGCCCAACCCGCTCATCAAGGAGACGTGAACTTTCCGGTTATACTGTAAAACAAAATCGGAGATGACTTGAATGGCAGTCGGTACCCTCCACGCAACGGGTGCATTGAGCAGTTGAAGTCGATCGCGCATGGGCAAATTACCACCCTTCTGGTCGACAAATTTACAAATCTCCTCGATGCCAGCAATGATGCCATTCTTCGAACCCTGATGGCGACAGTCGCTGTACTTGTATGCAGGGTCCAAGGTCGATGCGTAGGTGTGTGCCTGATGGATAGTCTGCAAAGAACTTTCGGGAGGTAGTGCGCCAGCGATTCGAGTGACAGTGTTCGTATTATAACCGAGCAGGGCTTGACGGAGTGGAGAGACCTGTGAGGCAATTGTGGCTTTGACGAAGGACAGGTCATTGGGGTAGAGGGTAGTAACATAGCCCGCAGGATCGGAGGAGCCATTGAGACCATAACGACCTGCACGGCCAGCGATTTGCTTGACTTGAGAGACACTTAAAGGCACGTCCAGGCCACCGTCAAATTTCCGGACAGTTTCGAAGATGATCCGGCGGATTTTCCTGTTATTGAGAGACGGTTAGCCCTGGAGAATGAGAAATAGAAGGGAACATACAAGTTGAGCCCCATGCCAATGGCATCACTTCCAATCAACACGTCATAACCACTGTTTGGGTCGTTGAACAGTGCAGCTTGCTCGCTCCTGATCTCAGGTGGCAACTTCCCATACACAACCGCACATCGCATCCCCGTCTTCTCCTCGACCTGTCTCTTGATGCCGAATATGTTGGACCGGGAGAACGTCACGATACAATCCCCAGGTTTGACATTGGATAAGTCCCCCGCAAGACTCTGTTTCTCGACGAGAAGTGGTGTGAGGCGTTCGTAACGGTTGACGATGAGCTCATCCCCGGTATCCTTGAGAAGGGCTTCGACGATGGGTACAGCGGTCTCTTCACCGCATAGATGAACCTCTTCGGCGCACAACCCCAGGACGGCACTCGTCCAGGCGTAGCCTCGTTGGTCGTCGGCGATCATTTGGATTTCATCAACCACAGCCACATCATACATTTTCCCCAACATCAGCATCTCCACCGTGCAACTGAGAAGTGGCGCGTCCTGCGAGACGATCTTCTGTTCCTCTCCCGTCACCATGTTACATTGTTGTGCATATAGTGGGTTTCCACGAGGAGCGATCGACTTGGATGTATGCGGTGTGATGGGCTTCTCTTCGACACCAAGTGGTATGATTTCTCCCAGGTTCAACCTCTCCCAGATTTCGTGAGCTAGCAACCGTAATGGGCCCGCATAAACCCCAGATTTAGAGGCTGCCAGGGCACGAAGAGCGTGATGCGTCTTCCCACTGTTCGTGGGGCCAACGTGCATGATCACCTTCCGGTGCATCCTCCTGGCCTTTGGATACTCTTCGGCAGGATGGGATCTATCAGCTGCCTGAGCCAACCTCTGAATCCCTTCAACGACCGACGGATCCCGAACCAACCCCGTAAGACGAGCTTCGTTTTGGGGATCGGCTGCCCATTGGTAGAAGACAGTGTTGTAAATGACGTCAATTTGGGAAGCTATAGTTTGGGGTGTGGCTTGCGCGAACCTGTCGATATGGTACTTTTCAACAGTGGCAGGGGTAGAGAGTTGGCCTGATTGTACGGCTTTGCGAAATGCGGTAAGGAGAGCGGGAATGTTGTGTTTGGGGATCCCAAAGTCCTGCAGGCGTTGTCGAACACGAGGGAGACTGGCCCACCGCTGAACGTCTGATTGGAAGAATTCAATGGCATTGCGTGGGTCAATTTTTGGAGCTTGGTATATGCGGCGGTTTGGAGGTGGTGAGCGTGGTGTGAATCCATCTGAGGAACGGCCTTGCCGATTTCTGGGCGATGAAAATGGTAGTTCCCCTTGGGTCGGGCGCAAGAAAGGACTACGCGAGTGCGGGTTTGTCTTTGAAGGCAAAGGACTTCGCCTTCGCTGATCATGAGAGCGTGGCTGAGAGTCCCGTCTCTCTCCATCGCGAGAGCTGCTCTCTAGACGAGCAAAAATGTCGTCAAAATTGGGAAGTCCAGAGGAAGAAGAATGGTGTCGCCGGGGCACCTGCTGAAGCCAAAGCTCCTGTGGTAGTGTGCTGAAAACGGAGTAACGGCATCTAGTGCATACTGAGCGTGTCAGAAGGTGCATGTCCAGTCAAAAGAGCGTCATGGACGATGGGCAAGGAGAGGGCGCAGGAGTAGCCTCGTCGGTCAAGAAAATTGATTCCAGGTTGGCGGTATTTGTCGTTGTTAACTTCCAGCGCCTTTGGCGTGTTTGGCCTTATTAGGCTACAGCTTCAAGATTTTTTCGACGAGACCCTCTGACAACCAACGCGCTCAGCGCCTCATTGCCATGTCCGCTGCACTCCCATCACGTTTGGCGGCACTCACTCGTTTACGCTGCTCAATATTCCAAACATCTTATAATCCTGCCGGCATCCGAACAGGTGCAAAATACCTTCGAGCACGTCTACGCGGACCTTCAGTAGTCAAATATTACCCGCAGGAGTTGAACCTCGCCGAAATTGCGAGGAAGTACCCAGAGTTGGAGATTGTCGATGAGATTGAGGAACAGCGTCTGATAGACGTGGAAGAGAAGAAGAAGAGAGGCAAGGGTGCGCCGAAGAAGGCGAAGACGAAAGGTACACAACCGCGTGCATTCTCCACGGATTTTACTAACAACGGTACTCCCCCCTCAGCTGACAGTCGTAGGATTAACAGAAAGCGGTAGCATATATCCGAAGTTGGTCGCATACATCGCGGTTCCATGCCGCATATACTCTGCTTTTTCTGCTAGTCTGCTTCGCAAATACTATCCTCCATAACGGCCTCGTCTGCTTGTTCAAGCACATATCCAGCAAATTCTCCCAACTCATCCCAAGTACTTGAGAATAAGTCCTCAAGACCATCTCGAACCCCCATTCTAGCCATCATTGTCTCGACATCATTCGCGCCGGTCTCACCCTTCCCAATTCCTCCGACCCACTCTTCTAGTCTTGCAACCCCAGCAAGTAGCAGGCTCTTCAGCCTCGTGATATCCGTCTGACTTACTGGATACTTTTTCGCTTTTCCGTTGATTTCGTCATATGTGTCCACGGAAATCATCTCCTCTTCATTTTTACCTTCAGGTTCAACATCAACCCCAACCCCGTCTTCCATGTCCCAAACTTGTGAACGCAGCACTGCAACCCAAGCCTGGTCGAGGTCGTCCAACCAATCTACAACCCTAGGCATTATACGATGGTCGGCAGGGTACCCCGGTATGGAATTTAAAACGTCATTTGTGAGCCGAAGGAGATATGCGGTGCGGAGCGATCTTGAAGGTTCCACAGGGGGTACCTGGAGGATCATGACAAGGATTTGTTGTGCTGCAACGAGGTAGTGGGATAGCGTTGGGAGATGTGTTGTTGGTTCCGCCCTGCAGATCATTGCATGTGTTAGCATCACCAACAGGGATATTGAAGCGGAGGCTGACCTTTTTTTGAAACCTCGCGTCAACTCCAGGAATTGTTCGTCGAGATAGGCGATGAGCCGTCGTTCTTGTCTTTGTGTCAGAGCTTTGAGAGATGGTTGTCCATTGGCATCAGTACCGTCATTCTGGAGGCCGTTGAAGGATGCAGGAGTTGTCATTTTCGTTGTGGCGAGTGAGGCTGCTTCCTCAGTGCCTCGCTTGGCGCTTTTGTTTGATACGGAGGCCGCTGCCAAACAACGTAGATGCCGGTCCGCCGCAGCTTGCAGCCTAGAAACTTGCAATTGAATGCCTCCTTCACCTTGTCTGTCACCATCATCACGCTCTATCAACCTCAATGGAGACCTGGATCTTTGAACTATCACACCGTTTCGAAGCCAAGCATTACGAGGTCAGGTGTTTTTATCATGCACCCCAAAGCAATAAATGAATGGAAGATTCGGTTGCTTGTTCGCAAACTGCGCCCGAAAAGTCCCCGAACAAGAACGGTATCGCATGATTACATACACTCTACTGTGTTGAGCTGATGACTTTCCAGTGTCATAGCTTTCACTTGCGCCTGGGTGCACGGTGCAGCTTTGTATATGCATACGCCGTAGCCTAGATCAGGTGTTTTCACGTTGCACTCAAAAGACTCAGAGGAGCCGAAACGAAGTCTCGGCGTTTTGTTCTCAAACTACGGCCGAAAAATATCCGAACCATGGTATGAGCGCACAGACTCATGCTACTGTGCACAACTGATAGCCTTCGGGCATAGTCTTCTCTTTCCCTGGCGCCGTTGTGCATGCAGTACGGGTACGCAGCTTCTGCGCATATTTTGTCCTCAAGAACGTCCATTCTATGCGAGTACGTTCTCGGTCTCAATGGCCGCAGCTACACGTATTTCATCAAACACCTAACGTACGCAAGGCCCACCCCACATCACGTTGATGTCAAGCTTATCAGGTGCAGCTTCCGAACTACGCTGATCAGATGCTGTTAGGCAGCTCCCCTCCAGCCCAAATCGGAATGACCTTATTCTCTAGGTATTTGCATCACTGACACCTTGGGAAGAAAGTATCTTCGACAAGGTCCTAATATAGGCTACTCACAATTGAGTTCAACCGGGCGCCTTGTTGAACATTGCCTATTCTTACAATCGAATGTATCCATATTCGCAAGTCTTTCATCCTGGCAGGTGTAACTTTCCGGCCTTCCCTTTGTCCCTGATAACTGAATGTTGGCCGGTGTCTTACGCCATACTGTCCATGTGAAAGGTGACAGAATGCATACCCACTCTTGCTCCTCGTGCACAGTCTGGGGTTGCATGTTGTGGTGCTATGGACAGTTTATGAACAAGCGCCGCAGTACCGCATTCAGTGTCGACGCATTCGGCTATTTGACTTGTGTCGATCGCAGTTCACAGTAACACAGCATTGGAAGGGCGCAGAACTTGATGGATCGACATAGGCCAATCATCTTGCCAGGATCATAGTGTCAAGAACAGACGCTTCCAAATGGCCTGACTCTTTGGGAGCGTACGGGGTAGGCACGTATTGAGTACGTACATACCCGGCTTTCTTCTGTGTGAAGAAGCTATTCACGTCAACTGGTCAAATGACTCGCAGCGCTTGTCGTGAGATTACATGGATTGGCTTGTCCCTTATATACCCCATCACAAGATACCAGTTGTTTCCCCAGCAAACCTACGCTACACCAATCCTCAAAGCGATGTTACAACTTAAAAACATCTACACATCCAACCTCGACGTTATATGGACCCTATTGGCTTTCGCTATCGGGCTCTCGCTTACGTTTATCTCATCCTCATATCTGTCCTCTAGTGTGGGATTTCCTCGAGGCGTACGTTACCCAGACACTGGGGAATCGACGCGTCGAGGAAAGAGCGCAATAGACGGGATTTATGCTATTCTGAAGCCTCAGAGCACCATCGCTGAACAGGTGATCTCACGGGCAATATCCAACGCCCGTCTTGTCCGAGCCTTTGGGCTCTCGAATACCTTCGTCAAAGAATCCTTCGACGTACATAATGCGTTCGTCGCTCAAGCCAAATATCTTCTCAAAGCTGCGGAGAATTGGCCGGATTTCTTGGAAGTTTGCGTCGAGTCTGTCGAAGCTTCCTTAGCCTCTCTTCGTCATGCTTCGACTATTCCATTCGACGTGTTCATTCAAGGAATCACCCTCCGTGCGGTTCTTGTCGGGTTCTTGAGGGTAAACGCTACCCCTGCCTCGTTGGACAGTTACCACATCCAGAAGGTTGCGGAACTCATCACGGTTCTCTGGGGACTTTCCAAATCTAAATCCCCAGCCGATATCGCTAGTTTGCAACCACTCCGTGAACAGCTCCGCGTCAGCCTCACGCACCTAGGTCTTCCCTACCGTGGTATCTCTGGAGTTGACTTCGAGACACTCCACAACCCTTTAGATTTCATCATTCCAGCCTGGGAGACGTTATGGCGGGTTGTTGCCCTCTCCTTCGCGCATACCTACGCGTATAAGGGGGTTATCGAATCGTTGGAGATCTTTCGCGATCACCCTACCAAACACAATTTCCAATCCTTCGAAATCGTAAAGGGAACCCCCAGTATCGAAGCCGTGGTTATGGAGACCATGAGGCTTTTTCCTCCCTCTGGGCGTATTGGTCGTGCCATCCCACAGTTCGAAGCACCCTCATTTATTCAGCAGGTACAGAACCTTATTCGATCCATCCCCCTCCCCATTTCCTTCGCATTAAATTCTACTGGAACCGGCGAGGGCAGGGTCACTTCAACCTCGTTCATGGTAGTAAAGGCAGATATCGAGGCCATTCAACGCGATACTACCATTTGGGGTGAAAATTCCACCACTTACGATCCCATGCGCCATCATCCCAAGGTCTTCACGCCAGAGCAGAAGAAGGCGTTGATTCCGTTTGGTGCGGGTTCGCTTCAATGCATTGGCGCCAAGTGGGCGCCCATGGCCGTTGGGGTCATCATGGCGGCTATCGCAGATCGTGTGGATCACGGTCTTACAAAGGAGTACGTTTTGGTTAGGGGGAAGAAGATGGGCAGTAGAAATGGTTGGGATGGGTGGTTCGTCCAAAGGAGGAACGTTGATGATACCATCCAGCCTGCCACGACCTCGAACGGCGACGATTTAGGTCTTGCTGTGCAACAGGGCAGCGTCACGAACATCCGAGGCGGCTGAAGGCTTGACTGAGAGCTCGCAGCTAACTCGGATGTCATTTCATCCTCGCACCTTGAGCGAATGTCATTTGAAATGACGAACGAATCCCTACCTTACACGACGACGGAATCATCTCATTGGATCCAAAGGCCTCGTGAACCCGTTCCAAGAGGTGGTTCGAAACTAGAACCACCTCTTGGGGCGGTGCTATGAATTCTTTGGGAATGACGGTATGATCATGTCGTGTTTTGAAAGGTGAGAAGCGGTGGACGTTTCAGAGACGTAGCAAAGGCTACACAACTACGGTTAGTTGGTCTAAAGGGATGTATGGGGGTGGTTATGATGTCGGAGAGGTTGTGGTTCTCCATGAATGATATCGATTTCAATCTTGTTTCTTTTCATATGCATATCTTTCGATCATGATTCCGGTTTGCTTATGTTGTCGTCGAATTTGTAACCTGTAGACCAAATTCGTTGATAGTACTGTCCTAATCACTTCTTGACCTGAACTCGTATGGCTCCTTGAACGTTTTGAAGGATGCCGGACTTCTGGTCGTGCATTCGGACCCTGGCAAGTCTGGATCCTCGGGGAAATCGCGGCCGAGAGCTAAATGTGTCCCTTGGCGGTCACTTAGCCCATTACGGCTCATCGATGAATGTAACGTGTATCATGATGGTCAGCGAGATTCTCGGTTATAACCCTCTTTACAACAACCCTTCACCAGCTTTCGTACCTTGACACTACCTCACTATGGATTTCCTGAAGAATCTCAAAATAGACGACAATCAGCCTGCTCAATCCAGTGGGCAGCACGGTCGTGGTTTCCTCACCAAGATCTCGAGCGCTGTCGGTCAACTAGATCATCACACATCCCAGTCGACAGACCATGGATCTGCACCACCCCCAGCACCTCCTCCAACTGCATTGTTCCCATCCACGGCACAGGACCAACTGTTCGATAAGCTCGCCGGCGCTCTTGCAGGACACGGTCAACAAGTCCCGCAATCGTCTGCACCCCCACTAACTTCTAGTTCTGCCCACCCACCACCGAAACATGAGCAGCTTTTGGGTAAACTATCTGGAGCTCTTGGAGGTCATCACCCCCAACCACAGGCTGGAGCAGCCGTTGCATCGTTTTCTTCTACCACCGTTGCAGCCTCGACGCAAGCCGAGTCGAAGCACGAGCAGCTCTTCAACAAGCTCAGCACATTAGCCGCCCAGAACTTGCCAACACAAGCGCCTCCCCCACCTCCCCCCGTACCCGAATCGAAGCACGAACAACTCTTGAACACACTCAGTAGCGCTCTGGGTAATAAACCTGCTGCTACACCACCTCCACCGCCCAGGCCTGAGGGTCTCCTGGGGAAGCTCAGTGAGGCGATTGCGCCGACCCCACCGCCGAAGAAAGAGGAGGGATTGTTGGGAAAGCTTAGTTCGTTGGGACGTCCTCAAGAGCCACCTAAACCCCAAAATTTGGGAGATAAGATAGGCGATAAGATCAATAACGCATTGGGGGGTGGTGCGGCAGGGGAAGCAAAGGAAGGTACGTGTGCTTCCATTTCACAGCCAAGAGCAATCCCAATGACCACTCACTTATCTTCGGCCACCAGACGGTCTTGACAAAGGTAATGCCGATTGTCTTCAATACTAAAGGCCTACTAATCGTCGATCTTAGCAATCGATTTCGTCCAAGAGCATATTCTCCGTCAAGGACCACAACGCAACGAATCCGCATTTGAGCAAGCGAAGGATGAAAAAATTGCGCAGACCATCCGACACGAGTATAAGAAGGTGACTGGGTTGGAATTCCCTATCAAGCAGAAGAAGTAGATGTGTTGTCGTGTTCTGGTACTAGGATTGGATGTTTGGTGCTCTGCTGCTTTGTTTGTACTTTTGAATTCACTGCATATGATTACCTGTACTTTTGTAAGCTCGATTGGACAGCAAGTTATACGAAGATGTGCGGAAAGGAGGCCCTTTCATTGTCCACCTCTACGCTTTGTAAATTTACCCCTTGGCTTTGAAGACGGGTGCGTATTCGAAGACACGTTCACGTTCCTGTGAAATCGACTTGCGAGGGCGTCAACATCACCCGATCTTCTCCTCAAAACCCTGGCCAAGGCTTGTTTCGTTTCGCTGGTCTGCAGGGTTGAAATATCCAAGTAATTCGGTGCCACCTCAAGCAGTCTGGTGAACCCGCACAAGATGCGACTTTAAGCTGCTATGGATGAATTACTCGAATGATAAAGCTTACCATTCTGGTTGTACCTCGCTCACCACACGGATATAAGGCCTAGTTGTGAGTATAAACTCGGTGAACATCACCCACTCCGGTAGGGTATCCATTGGCAGGCCACAAGAAGGGCGAGTCACAACTACCTGCGCCAGGCGGTTTAGGTTGGCCAAGTGAAGCAAATGCAAGTGCATACCTGATTATCCTTGAAAGTAACGTAATTTCCGCGTGCCCCCTCTCTATGGGCGACCTGCATGAAAGGCCCACAGAAGAGAGCTCGTCTAATGTTGATGTCCAGTTTACGCTCGTCTCTCAGGAAGACGAAGTCGATTTTATAATGTTCCATCAGTCCCTTCAGATGTTGACGGATCTTCACAGCTTCCTCCAGCACACATACATATCAGGTTGGGTCACCTGAAAGCATGGAGACAATCGTAAGTATCTCGATGCTGCATTTGAGTCCAAATTGTTTTCGGCTCCTGATCAAGAAGCTTTTTGTACTGAGGCGAAAACGGGGTCCTAGTAAATGAGTTTGTATCGCCTTCTTATGGAAGAGTCCCGTCTTTGCAAGCCCGCCAAATGATCGTCGCGACTCACCATGACTCTTTTGACTTGCTCGCCAGTGACTTCACCAAGAATGAACCCCGACAATGGATCATTCTCTTGATTGGGCGTGGATGCGTTGTTGGATGGCGCGATAATTCAAAGAAGCGCTGGGAAGGTGGGATTTCCTTATGGGAAACCACCAGTTGGAATCCGTAATTTAGGCTAGCACTTACTAATTTCCTCCGTCTCGAGTAGCCTACAGGCATCTCCAGGGCCTTACATAGCAGTTTGAAGCCGAACTGGAAGATCAATTGGCGAGATACCACTGTCGTCGAAGTATTTGTTCCTTCAACAGCTGTATGGAGTCAACTGGGAGTCAACGGCGGTACCAGGATGTAAGGCTTCAACAAAAATCATAGACACTAATACGAAGAACCTTGGATACTCTTTCCAGTCATTTCGCTGCGCATTTTGCCCCTACTGGTTATAAGCGTTCTGTAATCTGCCGCATCAACGGCGATATGAACGAGTACCTTACATTCTTTCCATCGATAAACGGGCTTTCGTCCTTTGTCAACTGGTTTCCATCCACATATACTTCTTCGAATCAAGGGCCACGGTCCTTTATCCCAGAGTACTGCCACTCACCTCATGTTTTCACCAAAAAGAGCGTGCATTGTAGACCATCCTCGTTTATTTGGATTTATTATGACTTGTGGTCTCAAAAACGACTGCGCCCCATTTCCATTCCTCATAATCTTCGCCCCTCAGTTAGCCACTCGTTTCTTGATTTAAATTTCCCGCTCAATCATGTCCACGTTGCCCGCCTCCGTCGCGACGAATGATCTCTCGACAATGTTAAGAACACCGCCAACCGAGCAGCCAAGTCCATGGTTAGGATCTCCCATTGCCGAACTCGACCGGGCTCGTAGAGAAATAGAGTTGCTCAAAAAGGCGGTAAGTAGTTGTCCGTCGTCCTCGCCAAGGTCAAGAATATATGCGCCTTCTCGGCTTCGTTTCATTTCATTGCCTTTCGCTGGACGTGATTCTCACCACGCCCTTTCCAGAATCCCTTCCACGTCGTAGAGATGGCTCTAGAATTAGAGGTCGAGCGTCGTAGAGTGGTAGAAGCCCTAAATGCGCGAGATGTCACGGTCACCAGACTATCAGACGCGTATTTGTTGTTGAGGCAGAAAACCGCCCAAGTCGAGCGATTGCAAATCGCCATCCAAAGCGGGACCACGTCAGAATTAAGCAGCACCGACGTCAAGCCCAAGCTAGCAGATCAGAAGAAGGATGTAGCGGTCATGGAGAACACGATCAGGATGTTACAAGACGAGATCAGGAATCTCCGAGAAGAGCGAGTTCAAGTGCCGCAGCCTATAGCTAGGCCACCTCCAGGTTCCAGATCGCCTGGACCACCACCGAGATATGACGAAGGAATGAATATGGTGGGTGTCGAAGCACACACAAAGCGCATATATTTGACTTACTAACGCGTATATCCAGCCAGAGATTGTCGAGTACTTGCAAACCAATCAGGCAGGACTGCCTAGGCCACCAGCTCCGTCGCCGATCCTTCGTCCCGGAAACCCATCCCCACATCAACGCCCGGGTTTACCGCATATTATCATGGAACAACAGGCTCGCCTAGGACCCTCTCGCCCACCTTCGCCAGGTTTATCAACAGCTCCACCTTCATGTATGGCCTCGCCCCGAGTTAGTCAGAACTCGTCACCGCAGCTATCTGATCAAGCGGAGGATCCGATATATCTCGAAAAAGCGAGATTTGCCGCGTTGGAAGTCTTACCGCTTCCACCGAGTGTCCCACAGGATACGGTTCAGCCAATCATTATGCCACCCTCGATGTCGCTCCACGAGTTACTTGGGGCTATCCCAGTGGTAAGTCTCGAACGTAGCTGATATATGCGGCTCCTGACGTCTGCCATTCTCTCTCTTCTATAGCCATACCGTTCGCAGTAGGTGTTATTTGAGAATGGACGGGCCGAGCTGACGTCTGGCTTAGCCTTGCTAGATATCGCATCCTTAACTCGGCGACAGCGCAGTGGTGCCCAGAACGAGAGGAACATGGGTTCTTCTATAGCCCAATGTTCAAGTGCACCACGAGCACCCGTGTCAGTACTGCCCATTGCTGGTCAAATGTCGACCCTGTCGGTCGGTTCAGAAGGCCTACTGGTCAGTCAGATCATTCTTCGTCAAACCAACCTTCTGATGATTGCGTTTCGTAGAGTGCTTCTATAACAAGGATGGGACCTGGTATTACGCGGGCGTATACGTTGGCTTCAAGATCGATGAAGTCTCGACCAGGGAGTGGGTTGGACTACCAGCCACGGTAAGCCCCTATTGATTGAGATTTCATACATTTTCGTCATCCAAGTGCTAGACCGTCGATGGCATTGTCCGGGACACCTTGTCAGGAAGGAAAAATATCTCTCCGTCGAACACCTTCGAAATCCGCGAGCTATATGGTGCAGGAGCGCTGAAAGCCGCGTGTGTTGGGCTTCAGTGTGTTGGGTTTAACTATGCCGTGTACAAGGCTGTCCTGGATCAAGCCAAGCGTTCGATGGACCACCACTGGAAGTTGGTCATGACGGGACAACGAGATGGTACGAGTGCACCAATGAACGACCTTACGAACAGTTTTGCCCAGCATGGGCTCGGAAGTCAGCAAAACAATGGGCACGCAACGAGCGAACACGCACCAGCACTGTCTCCTCACGCAGGTGGAAGGTAAATGGATATAAACATACCCTCTTTTATTCAGGATTTTTTCTATCGTCCGGTTGGTTGGCTTTTTGCATTTGTTTCGGTTCGAGATTCGTGGATGGGGCAGGACTTTAATCTCTTCATATTTTCTTGTCATAGCAGGACTCTTCCAGTAATTTTATAGAGTGTTTCGTCGTACGTTTGTTCTGTTGATAATTTGTATAGGATGTCGATACCGTTGAATACAAAGGTTTCTCGGGTTACACAGCCACGCTTGGTCCCTATTGCAGGTGCCACGCGTCCACGTGTGCGCACTTCGCCAGCTCAACTCTCCTAGCTACTGCCATGACCTCGATTACCCGCAACCTTCCGCCTTTCATCCGCGACCTCGGCATATCTATTGTTGGGAAGGTGAGTATGTTTCCTTGACGAAGGCTCATCGAAGTTGATCACCGGTTCGCCCGTTGTAGAAATGCTACGTGTCATTGGTTGAGAACCTTGACATTGCGGACGTGCCTTGTCTGAAGCATGCTGTTTCTAAAGGATTGGGACTTGGCATTGTCGTTGGTGGATCAATCGTGAAGTTGCCCCAGATACTTCTGAGTGAGTGGTCTTGAAGCTTGAGGTCGTGAAGTAGGCGCTAATTTTGCGCGTCATAATTTTTGCTCTTCCACAACTTTTGGTTGAATGTTGCTAAATTTGAACCACACCTCAACTCTAAATCAACACCCAAACTATGATCAGTCCTTGGGGCACATACCGCCGAAGGTTTATCCTTAACAGGGTACATCTTTGAAACCCTTTCCTATGGGATCACACTCGCCTACTCCTACACAAGTCAATTCCCATTCTCAACATACGGAGAAAACTTCTTTTTGACGCTTCAAAATCTCCTCATCTCCCTACTTATTGTCGCATATGGATCGCCGACCGGTGGACCATCGGCCTTAAGCTCCTTCATCCAGCTCTCTGTCCTCATTGGGGGTTTATCGGCATTACCTTTCATCCCTGTCGACACTCTATCAAAACTCCAACTCTTCTTAGCCCTCCCGCTATCCCTTCTCTCAAAATTAGCTCAAATCCAACAAAATTACGAAGCCAAATCCACAGGGCAACTATCCTCTTTTGCATTGGGCGCCCAACTCCTAGGGTGCATCGTCAGAGTGTACACGTCACTTTTTGAAGTGGGAGATATCAATGTGGCAGCTGGATTCCTAGGCGCTTTGGTCTTGAATGTGGTTTTGGTGGGACAGGTGTTTGCGTATTATGGACAGTACCCGAGGAGAGGACAGAAGGAAACTAAAGGGAAGAAGGAGAAGAAGGTTGATGCTGTACCCGTCACCGAGGGTGTTCAGCCCGAGAAGATTGTCACGCAGCAGCCTCAACCTATTCGTGCGCCTGTTGCTGCGCCCGTACCTGTTTCGGCTATCCCGAGCGCTAAAATTCAGGCGTACGAGACGACGCGGGCAGCTTCTCCTGTACGTCGTGTTGCGACACCTCCCGCCCAATCTCAAGGTGCCAATCGTAAATGGGCACGAAAAGTCGATTAATTATCCGCACTTTTTTTCTTTACCTTTCGCTTTCGTTCTGGGTGCCATCGAATTCCTTTGACGGAGATTTCGTTATTTTATATACGTGTTGTTGCTTAATCCTATTCTCTTTTGCATTCACAAATCCTGCGGATTTAAATGTGGGTTGGGACCATGGAGTTGAAAAAGTCACGATAGACAACACAAGCCTTACGACACGCCAAATTTAGGTTGTCCACTGCCATAATTATAACCAACCGGTAACGAACTTTCCTAAAGCCC